>CAJHQQ010000315.1:0-232852 GCA_905132885.1 Moricandia moricandioides | reverse complement strand
ACAAGTGTACCAATGTTTCAATTACTAAGCCTTTTGGGCTGTTAACTGTGAATGAATCAAAGCCCATGTTTGATGGCATTGTTCACCAGTGGGAAGTAAACAAAACAGATTGGGTTAACAGCTCGTACGTCTAACCTAGTCTATGCCTTTGGAGAAAAATAATCACTGATTGTTACAGCCCACTACTGCTTATCCATAATAGTTTCAACTTGGCACTTCAACAACCAATCTTAGCCCCAGAGGAAATATGAAATATCTCTCGCTAGTATGAATACTTATCGGTATTTGTAGATTGTTTGATGATTTATATTCTTCTGTTTCATTTTAATAGTCACTTTAACTTTGTGTATATGAATTAAAGAAAAAAAATAATTTTACATATTTTTTATATAAAAACACAATTAACTTTACACTTAATCATATTTCAACCAGTAGAAAAATAAATTATAGTATAAAGTAAATAAATTTACATCAAAAATCAAAAACGATATTTATTTTGTAACAAAAAAAATTCTACAACAACACTAAATATGAAACGGATGAAATATTATAAAATATTTTAATGCATCCAATATTTTTTAAAAAAGTTTGTAAAATACTGAATGTTGGAAATCAAAATGTAAAAAATGTATTAATATTTTTTGTTCAACAAGCATAATTAATTGGTCAGTTTGTTGATCCAATCTACAAACTGGAGAAGTGCTTACTTCTATAAGAGTACACGTGATGGTCCTCGTTTTGTTCCAAGCTAAAGAGTAATACTAAGAGCGTGATTGGATGATATTTTTATAGTAAACTTTTACTCTTAACTTTAATTTATTCCATGTTCAGCTAAAAATTTACTAATCAGGTAAATCATCTTACTCTATAGATAAAGTGGAAACCCTAAGCGTGACTATTCTACTTGATCCAACTCAATTACATAGCTTGTTGTTCGCTAAATAAACGTGATTTTTTCAAGTATTTTTTCTACAAAGTCCTTGATTCTTGGTGGATTCTCCACTAAAAAAAATCATCGCTAATTATAGAGATATCGAAAGTGACTCTAATGGCGACGATCACTTCAATGCCAAAATGTTCTTTTGGCAGTATTTTGTTTTCCCACAAATTTTCCAATATACGTGTATATTAGTGGCATTAAAAATGATGAATAATTGTGATTGATAGCAAAATCTTGCGTAGGTCCCAAAGATGAATAGAATCGTGTTAAATTTTTCCTTTGGCATTATCATTTTCATAATTCACCTTTTAGAATCACTCTCTTAATCATAATTTCATAATCACAAAGTCCTACCAAGAGCACTCATGCAATCACGGAAAAGGAAAAAAAATCTCAAAATTATTTACAGTATCACCTTAGTTTTATTAGAACTAAGAAAAATCTCACTTCCACATTATCACATATCTAACAAAAGGATAAAAAACTAAAAGCAGTAATAAAAGTGAAAATGGTCACAAAAGAAAGTAAACAGTAAAAAGAGTAAAAAAAAACTTTTATCATCGTCATCTTCCGTGCCGGCTCCAGAAAAGTTTACCAAAACCCGACCCGGATTCAATACGGGTCTGAACCCGTTTGAAATCCGAATAAGGACAAGGGATAGTGATCCCACCTTCTTGACAAAACCCAAACTCTTCTTCTGCCTCTCTCAGAAGCTCACCGAACAGAGGATGGTTAAAGTAAACGATAGGCACCAAAACTCTGTGAAAGTCTCCGTCTTTCTTACCGACGTAAACCGCCGAGTGACCTTTCGGAACCGGGTCGGGTTTACTTTGGATCGGATCCTTACCGATTGGTGTGTATCCGGAGTTTGATAGCTTAGACCCGAGAAACCTGGCGCTGTGTGATGTGAGGCTGCGTCCCCAGCTTATGAGCTTTGTGATGGCTTTTGGTTTGCAAACCGGTTGATTCGGGTTCAACCGGATGTATCTTGATCGTCGGACTCGGGTTTTCCGGAGGATCCATCTTGAGATTCGTTGAATCGGTCTTCTAATCTTGATCCCTCTTAACCTTCTCATCGTTGAAAAAACAGAGCAAGGAACAGAGCAATGAAACAGAGCAAGAAACAGAGCTAGTTTCAGACCGGAGACAGATCCGGTACGGTTAACAAAAGACAGAGAAAGAGGAGAGGGAAGGACGCTAAGAACTAAAGCAAGAACCTTTACTCTGTTTTAGAGAAAATAAAAATGCTCTGTTTTAGAGCAAATAAACACACTCTGTTTCAAAGCTCTGATTTTTATATCAGTTTGATTGATCGGTTTAGATAATCAACGGTGGAGATTTGAGAAAGGGAAGGAGGAAGATGGGTTTTGAGGATTCTGTGGCTGTCTAAACGCCTAAAGAGGAAGAAGCAGAGTGAGAGGCAAAGAAGTTTAAATAGAGAAGCAGCTAAGAAGGATTGAAAAGATGATGATGAAAGAAGAAGACTGAGTCATATCTATGGACCGTTAGATGAATAGAAAGCGATCTCAGCCGTTAGATTAGATTTTGCGGGAAAACGTCTCTTTTTTTGCTTTCCTCACCTAAAACAATTCTCCATTAACTCCAATACTTTTAATTAAACCACTCTAATCAAAAATTAAACACCATTAGCTCGATTTTTGTAATATTTACCTTGCGGATTTAACGTTATAACTATTTTTTTTTTGTGTGTAAAAATACAAAGAAGAGGATGAGTCACAAGAGGTTCAGCTGGTGGAGTATGTTGTTTGATGACAGTTATGATGCCAACACATTATTATGTTGCTTGATGACAATTATGATGCCAACACGCGTGTGATATCCACGTGACAGACATTTTTTTTTCTGTATCGATTAGGTAATACATAACACTACACAAGAGATCAAACTATATCTTCTGAGTATTTTGTATTTTATAGTTTACCTGCACGTTATGTTGGCAACAAGGTTTTATTAAAAATGCCTGGGTACGCCTGTACGGGTGTGTCCTTTATATGCCTCCTTATAGATTTATTCATATGCAAACAAGAAACACAAACTAAAAACAAACTTAAGGCAGATCTGAGTTAGGATGTTAATTAATCAAGTTGTGCTAATCTAATCACTAATCAGACAAAAGTTTTTGGAGTATTCATTTATATATGCTTAGTGCTAATCTGCGTATTCATCTACTTGTGTATGTGTGACCCTTTGCCAGTACATATATATATGTGTGTGTGTGTGTGGATTTTTAACCAAGTAGATTCGTCAATATATGTATGTGTTATTTCATCGTATGTTATATTTTATGTATATGTGTTTTTTTATTCAGCGAAATTAGAACTGATGTGTTGTTAATCTGTTATACGCCACAGACTAGGGTTTACGTGTGAGAACAATGTTTTATTTTTATTTATTTTTATTTTTTGTTCAAAGAGAACAATGTTTTATTTTTCACAATGAAAACGATACTTTGATATATTCAACTATTCATCGGTCCACGACTCCGTACAAGTTGATTTAAGTACACGAACATGAACGTGTCACTCGCAACGTTCTCTGCAGGGCTGCACCTTCCCATCGAGACGATTTCTCTTCAAACACCCTTGATTTTAAGTGGTTATAATATTTTTTTTCTTTTTTTTTGAGGAGTGTGACATGCCTTTCAACATTAACTAGAATTAATAAATCTTCTATTATTGTATTCTTGTACCTAGCGTTAAAGTGGCATTATCTGATTCTCGCATAGTTTATACGAAAATATGTATTTGACAACTGTGAGGTTCCTCGAAGTGCCCAACAATACAATGCTATGACTTTTAAACAACGCTTTAAAGTTTCAACCTTTCAAGGTAAGAAGAACATAACATTGTCTTATATTTTTCCTAATAAGGAAAATTATAAATCGAAACTCAACGAAATAAAGACAGAGACATTCCTAGAAAGTCACGTAATGTTTTATAATGGGATTTTTTTTTCAAATAATTATCTTTAATTTTTGTTACAAAATATTTCCTATGGTTCATAAAATGAAATCTTTAGTGTTTTAACACATATTAAAAAATTTCAATATATCACTATAATAAATATATTGTTTTCTGTAATTTTCAATTTTCAATAAATTTTAACCAAGGATAAATTAATAAAATCAATTAATTTTCTTGAAATTTACAATATTTTTATAAAAAATACAAAAAATTATCTTTGTAAAACTTTTTTTCTTTCTAAAATGTCTATCATAATGTAACGGAAAGAATAATTCTTAAAAAAATGACCAAAATAATTTTGTTTTTAATTTTAAAAATTTTAATATTTATTTTTATTTTTAATTTTTTTAAAATCTCACTTCTAAAACATACCCAGTAACTCTAAACTTTAAGTCTAAATTAGTTAAATCAAATGATATACATATATCTTTACCATTTTTAATAAAATATGTTTTAGTTATTTTTTCTTTAAATGATATTTTATGACAAAAAAAATTTAGCACTATCCTATCATATTTTTCTTTTATAACCTTACCTAAAAAATTAATTGATGTCAAAGTATACTATTCAATTTGTTGAGAACAAGATATATGGCGTTTCCTCCGACTCTGAATACTACGATATACCAATTTGAATTTTGAAATGGATAAAGAAAAGAAACACTAAAGGAGTTGACAAAAAAATGAAGTCAGCTCTAAACACACACAAGACGATAATACTATATATATCGTGATTTTAATATTAAACGTTCGTCACATAATTAGGTTACGCTTGAGTTGGTTCATAAAATTTCCATAGATAATCAATACTGATTATCTGTGAGGAACAATTCATTACCTACTTTAGGTATACAAGTTATCTTACAGTAGTGACTCTTCAAACACACATCATTATTGGTCGTTAATATCAACATAGTTAGTAAACTTTCATGCATATTTAAGAAAATAAAATATATTATAAATAGATGAACCTTCCCTGCATGTTTTTTGGGTCTTAACTCGTATTGCATTTGATAAGTTCAGACATTAGGCGAAGTTTTGTTTTAATGATAAGCAGTTACTTTATTAGGCGAAAGATCATTGAACAAACAGTATATATGCAGTTATTTATCATCAAAAGTTTTTAGAGCCATAGAGGCTTCATTAGATTACAGTAGAGAAACAAGCTAAAGGGTGAAACTTTGGCTTATAAGTATATACTCATTCTGTTTCAATGCAATAGATATTTTAGTTTTTTCAAACATATTAATAAAACATATAATAAATATATATATTTTTAATTATTTTTCTTTTCTAATAAATTTAGACCAATAAAAAATTATAAATAATAACTAAGTTTTTTTTTTAAATTATAATTAATCATTATTAGTCGACAAAATATACATTGAAAATGTAAAAAAATTATTTTTTTAAAATAATTTTATTTTCTAAAATATGTAATATTATGGAGCGGAAAAAATATATTACAATAATAATAAACTCGTATACAAGTTGGGTGCTGACTATTGAGACCCATAAAGATGAATAAGTGGGTGTTAAAAGGTGAAAATTTCGATTAGAGATATTGTAAATTACTAGTATTAAATCATATAGCTACTACTATTTTTGTCTCTATTAGTACGGATAATCGTACGTGACGTGTAATGAACTCTTTTCGAAGCCCCGAAGGTCAAATTAAAGGTTTATGGGATAAAACGTCCGATTAATATAAACACGTCGTTAAAGCTTTAATTGCCGTCACATTAAAGCAAAGATAATCATCTTTTGCTCGAAAACGCTACTCGGTTCCTTAATCCTCGGGTGAATTAATCACCTATTTTAACAGCAATTAAGTCGTTTTTAATTAGACAAATTGATCTCAGTAATCGATGGTCAATGAAGAAGAAAAATAAAACAAATAATCGACGATCGTGTATACATTGTCAGTACGTAAAATGACGTCGTACCGTATCGTACAGCTTGGTCAAGCCGCCATGCCGACCAATTTATTTTGAAGATACGTCGAAGGAATGTATTAGTATTAAAGCCACGTGGACCACTACATTATACAAGTGCACTACTTTCCCAGTGATAAACGGGCCTAATAAAGCCCATAAGTTATTTAAATGGAATTGTAATCGCATGATATAACTAAACAGCCCAGATTTAGCGTTGACAGTAATATATAACATTAGGCCCATACTTAATAAACTATAAGGCCCATTATTAAGCCCATGAGTCTATATGAGGGTTGGTATGAAAATAAACACATAGATTTTACAGCTGATGATCAAAGTGAAACATATTGGTAAAACTTACATTTTGATAATCAATCTTTTACAAGTTACAACTTACTAAGATGAAGAGAAACAATGTAACTTTTTTTTTGGCAATCCAAATAGTCAACACAGCTTTCTATACATTTTAAACGTAATCAAGAACTCAAACCAAGAGTTAAAAGAACACAGTTAATCACATAAGTAAAATTTTAACCCTTATATTCTTCGAGCTGCCAAGATCCCTTGAAACAGCTTCAAAGGAGGAAACTTTAGTAAACCATCAGTCTCTTTCATTTACATTTGAAGCCAGTAAGGTAAACTTGAGACTGGATCACCGTGCAGCCAACTTTAAACCCAGGAACAACTGTGAATCCTACTTTGGCTCGAGCATGATTCATCGAAAACTTCTTATCTTGTTTTCTTCTCAACACATTCTCCATGAAAACAATCGAAAAATCCACCCCACTTTCAACTTGGAAAATCTCAACACCAGGATCAAAGGACAATGCTAACTTGTGAAGAGTCCATATAGAGCTAGCCATTGTGACAAAAGACTCATAAAATGTACTCAAAGATCTCCAAGAACTCAACACAGCTTCTGTCTGATCCATATTACTGAATATAGAAGACTCCATGTTGGGATGAATTAGCTCATGATACTTCTTATCACAAAACCTAGAGAACGCACACTCTTTATCTCTTTCAAGAAGCTCCATGGGGTTACTTGACACATGTTGCATCAGCTCCCTCAACGAAGAAGAAGAAGAACAACACCTCTCATCACTCTCATCAAGATCAAACCCTTCTCCATCGAAACCACGAAACATCCCCAAGCAAACATAAGACAACAACGCATACCTCTTATCACCCTTCTTAACATACTCAACCTCAGGATGAACATAACTAGCCGCTAAATCCAAATCCCACCTCGCCTTCTCCATCAACCCAATCAAAACCCTAGTGAACTTCTTCACATCTTTAAACGCATCACGCAACATAGACTCATAAACCCTAACAGACAACACAACACCACTCTCCAACCCAGACAATCTCTTCGAGAGCTTCGAGTTAGACTTTTGAATCTCACTTAACTTGTTCCTTAAACTCAAAACCCGCAAATCCTTACCGTCCATCTCGGCTTGTAAACGATTAGAAACCGTTCCCAAAGCTCTAAGCTTGCTCTGATTCTCCTGAACCCTAGATTCTAAACAAGACCCAATCGGTAAAGAATCGGAGCCAAGATCCAAACTTTGGCGATGGGTTCGATAAAACTGCTTGAGATCGGATAGTTTCTGGAGGTTAGAGACCAAAGCTCTATCAGCAGCCTTCACGCTCTCCTCATCGAAGGGCGCATGCGCGGCTTGGAGTTGAAGATACGAAGCTTCGAAAGAGGAAACCGTCGCGAAAATTGACGAGATCAAGTTCAATCCCATCTGGGTATCGAGTTTCCGAACCAAAGTCTTGGTCTTTGAATCGTTAACCGGAGATTTAACCGGAGGGGAGTCGGGTTTGAGGACGACGACTTTCTGATCGGTGATGAAGTCTTCGGCGGAGTCGAGGAGGGAGAAAGCCTCGGGATTGATGATGGTTTGGTCGTCGTCGTCTTCGGTGAAGAACTCGAAGGTCTTGGCTTTGACGGCCATGGCAAGTTTCTGAAACATGGCGGAGAATTGTGGAGGAGATGATGAGGTTTCCACTTCCCGCATCGCAAAGTGAAGAGAAGAAGAGGAAGGTAAAAGCTTTATCCTTTACTGAATGTAAAATCGAAAGGCAAGGATCAGATCCTTAGGATCTCTAAGGTTTGTGCTTGTTGAGGGATTTAGTTAGTGGTGCTTTGGATGCATTGCAAGAAAGGAATGCTCAAAGCTTTTGCCTTTACTCTGTTTATTTTTTTATTTTATTTTTATTTTCCTTTTCACGCTCATCTCTAATTCCGCTGACTTTTTATTTTATTTTCATGATTTGGTTAACGGTAACATGTGAAGTTTGGTGTTGAAATTTTCATTTACTAAATAAAATTATGTTGCGGAAGCCCCCTAATCCAACGACTAAGGGTCGGGGGTCAAACCCATAATGCAAATTATGCATATTATAAATAAAAAAAATTATAAGAGATTTTAATATGGATAATTTTTACAAATAAGTGTAATAATTATTTTTAAATTTTTATCATTATTTTTTAAATAATAGCCAAAATTTTATTTTTAAAAGTTATTATTTATTTTATATTTAAAAAAATAAATAAACTCACTCCTTAAATCCACCCCACAACTCTAAATCGTAAATATAAATTAGTTAACCCTAAATAGATAATATTTATTTATATCTTTAATAAAAAAAATTGATCATTTTTTTTAATTATTTTTGTTACAATTTTTAAAAAATTATTTCAAGATATATTTTTTAGTATAGCATAAAGCACACCATTAATGATAAATTTTATATAACAAACTTATAATAATGATGTCATAATTATTTATATAATATTTTTCATATATCTATAATAATAAACTTGACTTTTCTCTCTTTTTAAGCTGTCCACATCAGCAATTGCATAGGTGCTATTCAGGACACGTGTCACATTTTCTTAATGCTTCTCTCACATATAATTCGAGCTGGGCTTCTCGCACGTTATAACAAATTAGGTCCATTTAAACAGAACTATTAATGTTATTAGGCCCAAACTATAATACCAAAATGGATTCGGGAAGTGATTGCGTTCGACGTGCCCTTTCATTTCCCCTCCTCAATCGTTTAGGTCAAGCCGTCTTTGATCTCAACCTTGTCCCCATCTTCCCCACTATATACATTCAAAGCCACCGTCTTCAACATAGTAACAACAACGAAACCACTCTTTAGCTTTTCTTGCATCTTTATATATAAACTTAGACAACCTCCAATTTTATCAAGCCGATAACAATCTCATGCGCACCAATGACACTACCCCTTTCAGGTTTTTTTCTGCAAGAAGTTGTTCCTGGTGTGAGTGAGAAGAAGTTGATTAAGTTTTCAAAATATTGAAATCTAGAAAAAAAGTGGAAGCTATTTGATCTTGAGCTACTTTTGATCGATGACAAGGTAAAGCATAATTTTCAGGATCTCGTCAACTATCTCAGGTTTCTCCATTATCTTACCGAACAGATGAGACTAACTAAAACAAAATAACTTAATTCTTCTTCTCAGTTTGAAAATCTTGCAAACTATGATTCTAATGTCTCAGAGGTACTGATAAAGAAGAGAGCCAAAGGTTTCCACACAACATTGATATTTATGATTCGCTTGCTCACTGAGTTCTTTGTGCATACTGAAATTCACAAGAGAATGGAAAACCAAGTTGATATGCTTAGGGCTCTAGATGAGCTGAAATTGTTGTTTGATTCTTGGGGTTGTTCTTTGTTCTGTTTATATGTCATCTTAGTTTTTGTTCTATCATTAACCTTATTGAAACTTGAATCTTTGTATGGATTTGTAAAAATCACACCTTTCTTTTGTTTTTTTCTCAAACATTTAAGATTTGCTTTTATATAGGTTGTAAAGAAAGATGAAGATGTGAAAGTGATTGTAGCGGGCGCTGACGACGATTGGTTGCCTCCGCCGCCAAAGGTTGTCTTCAATAAAAGCAAAGAGTTTCTTTGTTACACTTTGATTCTTAAGTTTTGAATTGAAATATGCATTGTATTAGAAACTTGGTTTCGTATGTATGTTTGTGTTTCCTATGTTGCCATTAGAAGCTATATTTTTTTCCACGTTATATATCTCTTGGTCGATTTCACTTTCACAAGAAGCGATAAGTTTGGACATTGCTAGCTGTTATTTGTTAATTCATCTTTGATGATATCACCCAAAGAGTCTATATTATTACGCTTTGATTCTTAAGTTCTGAATTGAAACAGGCACTCCAGGTGGAAGAAGATGGAGCTCATGTCATTCAAAAAAAAATGTACTAGGTGTGATGCAGGAAGCTGAGGTGTCTGCTAGCAAGAAGATGAAGTATCACTCAAAAAAATTTCAGAGACAGTTGCTGCTCTGTATGAAGATGCTTGGAGAGCTCCACACATCTTATCTTCTCGCAATTTTCTTCCATAGAAATTCTCTGTAACATATGTGCATTGCTGAGGACACTAGGGGAAACTGTCTCACCAAAAGTTCAGAGTTGCATGGATTGAAAGTAAGGCTCTCTATGATTTGTGTAATCTACTCTTTGTTTTTACACACTATTTATCTAAAGCTTTAAAACTCATGAGCTATGGTCCTTGTGCATTTTTTTCACATGCAGTCAAGTTTTTTTTTTAAGTTTTTTGTTTAATTCATAACATGAGTGTTAGCTTAATTCATAATAGACTGTTCTCATTAGTTTTTTGTTTGGCAATTGGCAGACGACAACTGCAATATCAGTACATCGCTTATGGTGGCCAAAGCTGGGAGCAGCGACTGTCATGCCATTTCAAGCTGAAAGAGCCCACCTTTCCTTCATGTTGGGTTATGCAGAGAAACTATGGTACACAATTATTAGCTCTTAGTAGTGAGATAAGATTGATCAATATTTGAAGCTTTTTTATGAACGCATGGTGATCATCCATGTGTTAGGCGAAGAAGCTTTACAGAATACAAGGCTTTATTTCCCCCAGTCAATTTTCAATGATAAGAACATCATATTGGTTACATCTGAACAATATATCTACTCATAATAAATTGTTAGAAAGATTCTTATGCTTGCCTATTTTGTATTAGATTGTAAGTGACAATGGTATTTTGTGGAAGCCGAGTTCAAGAGAGACCCCAGACGAAGTTACAACTAGAGGTTTGAGTTCTTTAACTGGGGAGTTCCATGGATACTAAATACATTTTTGTCCCTTTTTAGTTACTAAGTATTTCGCATTGACTTCCTGCATGGTGTCTTGAGCTCTTTCGGGGATAACTGGGTTGTTGACATAAAGAAAAAGTTGTCTATACAGTAAGAGGCCTTAACGCACAAACCTAAAGAAATGCATGTATTGTTTACTAATGAAACTATGTAATATTTTTCAGCTTCAAAAATTTACGATTAGAGGATCAATATTAGTCTCTCAGATATGTGTGCATTAGACAATGCTAAAACTTTTCTTTTTCTTTTTTTATTAATACTTTATTTTCCTCGATTCTATGCACACATGACACAACACACTGATCCTCAATTACAAATTAAGAATTACAAGGTCAAACTCCTCAAATATTCCCCACTATTTTACACACAAAAAAACGAGATGTATCACAATTCCCAAAAAAAAAAAGAAATATGACACTGGGTAATCATACGTAAATCAAATAAGGTGCATGCATCTCCCTCAAAACCAAAAACAAAAGCAATAGTAAAACTATTATTTTTATTCCATCCTTTTTTCTAATGGCTTTTTAACAGCTTCCATTCTAAAAAAATGTTCATCGTTAATATATAAAACATGACCAGAATGTATACTTGCATTGTGTTAGCAACTTTTCGACACCAAGCTCATATTGTTCTTTTCTTTTGATATTTTCTGCTTGATGCAATTTTATTTTGATGCAGTTAATATATCATTTTTCCATTTTAATTCATTTACTAATATTTTGTCTAAATTACATACTAGCTTTAGTGAAAGATGTTTCCAAGAACTTAAGCGCGGTTGAAACAAATGGAAGAAACAAGCTAATTTTGAAAGAGTCATTGACAATGTAATTTTGTCAGATTACATTTTTTTTATTCCTTAAAAATGAAAATAAGTCAAAGATTTAGATTAGATTTGATTATGTATTCAACTAAGCTATGTACAAACATACCGAAGATGAAAACATATGGCCGAAATGAAGTATTTTCACTATTTTTTTCTAGCGTACAAGCATTTTTCCCAACAAATAACAAAAATTCTAAATAATACTTTAAAATAGTTTTTACTAACAGATCATTATTTATTATTAATACAAAATGAGTAGTGGAAGACATATACATGCATGTGTTAGTCAAATATCATAACTAGGTCCCACAAATTTTCAACCAACAAAATGAAATTTCAACCTAAACAAAATTTACAGTACTCCCAAAAGATCAATAACAAGAAATCACAAGCTATAATGTAACCTTACGCCTAAAAAATATGTAGTATTGATATCTTTATGTAACCTAAAAAGACATCAAATTAGAACAGAATCTCAAAATATATATAATAACAAACAAAACATCCGAATGCAAATTTAACGAATAACCAAAAATTATTTACAAAAAATATATATCACATTCCGCGCGTAGCGCGGACCAACCACTAGTTGTAATATATATCCAGACTTTGAAAATAAAACAAAATCAGTTCTAGGGAGTTGTTTACTTTCTCTCGTCTGGAATATTTAATGAAAAACGCCTAACCAAAATTTTTAATGTAATTTGCTATTGATTTCATTAATAGATTTATATTTTTTCTTTACAAAATAGACAGTTGTGAAAGGGTTTTTTAACCTTACGTCTACGTTAACTTGTCAACACTTGAATCTATAAATGTGAACGGCACGAAAATTAAGTGTGCTATCCACTTTCTAAATCACTTTTCTATTCATCACTTATATCTAATACACGACTAACAAAAAATTATTAAGATCGTAAGCTTAGTTGAAAGTTTTGCTATAAAGAAATACCGGTAAGTGTGTGTGTTCCCCTGTCATTATTCATAGTTTCACTAATAAGAAAATGGTGAAAAGGTATTATTAATGCCTTTATAAAAAAAAAATAGAATTAAGAGGAAGCCTTTGATTAAATGACCATCAAGACTAATCATAACTTTGAAGACACCTTTACAAAGACATGTAACTCTTCTCCCAGATTCTCGCTTTCTTGTTTCCCTTTTCTTCACGTCTTTGTGATGCTTTTAGCAAACATTTGTTAGTGCTAATTTGTTTATGATTATGTTAGGCTTCATATTTTTTTTCACATATACCGTTATGATGTTATCACATGGGAGATTGAACATTGAATTGTAGTTTCATTTGATATAATCTGCGGTAAGAGATTTTGAGCTTTTTTTTTTAATTTTATATTTGACATATTTTAAAGTTAAGCAGACATTTATTTTATATGGTCTTTTTTGAAAAATCGGTCCGCATTATGCGTAAAATCCATAATGTCATGTACATTTATAGTTATCCATTTATTACATGTGGGACATCAAATCATAAAATGAAGGTTGTGTGTCACTATCCCTTTGTACTCATTTGACCATTTTGGTTTACCAACTATTTCGATTGATACATTAAAGTTCATTGCCATTTTGACTAAATCAACAACAACATCGAAGTATGAAGAAAATAATAAAGCGTAATTAGCCCGGTAGAGAGTAGCCCAACAAAAGTGTAAAAAGCCCAAACCCATGGAGATATAGAGAATGACCAAGGTACCCCTGATCAGTAACTAAAAAAATAAGCTGTAACGAGAAAAGGGGACAAGCTGAATCGAAACGAATCGGATCAGATCAAAAGCAGAAGGCGTCGTCTGCCTTCTGCTGCTCTCCTCCGTACTAAAATTCTGATCCACCTCTCTGTCCCATCTTCTCTTTCTCTATATATACACATGCATATAACTTTGTTTTACTTTTTTTTTAAATGGCTAATTATATCACAAATTAAAATTAAGTATCATTTTTAAAAATATATTCAATCAAAAATATATTAATATTTGAATTTACAATTTCTTGATTATTGTTTAAGATTTAACTTTAAAATGTGGAGTTGAGTTTTTAAATGTTTATAAATATTTAGAAAAATTAATTTAATTTATTTTAATCATAAATTTAAAATGTTTTAAAATAATAATTTATCGATAATAAATTTTTAAAATGATATGAATTGAAGTTTATTCAATTTTAAATTCAAACTGTGATGTTTTAGGTGGCCTAGTGTGTCTAGGTGTTTTTAGTATTATATAACCAATGAAAGACCCTGCATCAACTTCGCACTGGTTTTCTAGATGAGTCTAACAGCTGTGTGACAAGATGTTTTTTTCTTCTTGTAATTTGCTCTCCCTCTCTCTCTAACTCTCAACAATATAATAAAAGAGTTATAATCATATCTTTATTTATATTTTTGGTTATAAATGGTGCTTGGTTTAATTTTGTATTGATGCCAGTGGTTTTAAGAAATTACCACTGTGACAATGAAAAGTAGAATGTTTAGGATAGGATTAAGTGATAACAATGTTATTTAGAAAACAGAGAATTGTAAGGATTTAAAATTAAAGAACTTCAAATATGAAGTTTTGTATCTTAGAACTTTACATGAAGTTACTTGATCAATTTATAATAACTATCGAACACGAGAAAGTTAAATAACCATGTTGTTATTCCATATTTTACTCAGTTATTGTGGGAGCAGCTGACGATGATTAATTGTCCCAATAATCATTTCTAGTGATTAGAGTTTTTCTCATCTACACACGTAATCGAAGATTGACCAATCCTAAAGTGAAACAGATTCTCTAATGATACAATTATAAAAAAAAAAACTAAGAAAACACATTAATACTTATAAGACTCTACAGAAAGGACAAGATGAGTCATTTAAATAAAACTACTGGTCACACTCTCCAGCCGCCGCTCTCTTTCTTGGAGCTCAAATTCGCCTGATCTTCACCTTTACTGTCCCTTCCCCTAGAAAACACCTCCCATTAAGTTATGATCCTTTTTTTACCGTTATGGGTCTTGTAAATATATATATTTTTTCATTTTCTTAGCTTAAAAATTCGAAATTGAAACATGGGTCTTGCTTCAATTTCGCAGATGGGAGCTGGAGAATTACCTGCATGGCTTGAGGTTTTGTTAAAGGAGAAGTTTTTCAACGCTTGTTTGGAGCATGAAGATGTTAAGAAGAACGAGAAGAACATTTTGTGTATCGATTGTTGTCTTAGCATCTGCCCTCACTGTCTCCCTTCACATTCCTCTCATCGTCTTCTTCGGGTCAGAAACATAGATTTTCACTTTCTTTTCTTTGAAAACAAATAAAAAAAAAACAGTTTATTAACATCAAAGTTTTAAACTTTAATGTTTTTGCAGATAAGAAGATATATGTACAACGATGTTTTGAGGGTAGAGGATGGTTCAAAGCTAATGGACTGTTCTTTAATTCAGGTTTGGTAGCTTATAATTAACACTCTTTTAATAGTAATAATCTATTATGGAAACATAATTTTCATGGGTTCTTGTGCCCTAAACTTATTACAGCTGTTTTTTTTTCTTTTAATTAATACGTGTTTTTTGTCATCTTTTTGTTTTGTTTTGATGATGATGATGAATAAAGCCATACATAACGAACAGTTCGAAAGTTGTGTTCATCAATGAACGGCCTAACCCTCGGCAGTTTCGTGGTTCCGGCAACTTTTGCAACACCTGTCACCGCTCTCTCCAGTCTCCTTACCTCTTCTGCTCTCTCTCCTGCAAGGTAATGATAGTATGATTCTTCTAAAATTGATATTTTGAAATTTTGCACACTTATTTAAAAAAAAAAACTGAATACACATTTTTAGTTATTGATTTTTAGTTTTATTTTTCAGTTTTGTTTGATTCTCAGTGGAGTTGTACTATTAATATTTTTGGATTTACATTTATGTTTTAACTTAAATCAAAATGCATTAATTAAAATTTAAAAACATCAGTTCTTTTAAAAACTTAATCAAAAGATCAATTTTTGTATTGGGAAATAGTATTTTTTTAGTTAATACTCTCTCCGTTTTTTTATATTTGATGTTTTAAGATTATGCATATAGATTAAAAAACATTTAATTTTTGATCATTATCTAAACAAAAACATCATTAATTGTTTATCTAACCACAATTCAACCAATAATAAAATAAAAGCTATAATATCATTGGTTATCTAACATTAATTACTAATAAATTTTACATAGAATGAAAACGTCAAATAATTTGGAACAAAAATTTTTCCATCCGGGAGTAATGTTTTGTAGTTCAGATTTCATCAACTTCCCAATAATGTTTTGTAGTCCATGTTTTTTAGTCAAACACGTAATTGTCAGTGTAATTAAGGGCATCTTTAACCATGGGTGCTTGCACTGTTTG
Organism: Moricandia moricandioides; assembly: GCA_905132885.1. Taxonomy (NCBI): domain Eukaryota; kingdom Viridiplantae; phylum Streptophyta; class Magnoliopsida; order Brassicales; family Brassicaceae; genus Moricandia; species Moricandia moricandioides. The sequence goes on along the minus strand of CAJHQQ010000315.1, from coordinate 216,601 downwards.
CAGGATCTACTGTGAGTGGGCTCCGCAAACAGTGCAAGTATCAGTTCCAAAAGTGCTTAAATAAGTACCTCTTTTATTTTGGTTTTAGCAATGTTCACGGATCCCACTGACATATGGCATCTTGTGATTAATCTATTTTTTTTAAACAGTAAAAAAAACAAAAAATAAGTAAAAAAACATAAAAACAAAAAATAAGCATCCCAAATGGGGTGGGTTAAAGATTGCCTAAGATTTTTAATTATAGTCTAGCAAAAAAAAAAACGTCTTTTTTCGATCATGCACAATTTTACAGAAAAAGATAAGTCTCTTCGTTTGTCTTTTTTTTTGTAGATGAGTGTCGTCATAATGAGAGAAAGAGGACTCTCAGGGTTTCTCCGCGTCTGTAACTATCTTAACTTAACCGACGAAGCGACGCCAAGCTCCACAACCGAACCCTCCAGCTCAGACGGTGACGGTGGAGTGGACATGTTTTTGTGTCAGGCGCTCGCTAGCACCGCTGCAACTGAAATCGTTCGGAAGAAGAGAAGCAGCTTGGCTACGACTAGTTGCCGGAGAGTTACGACGGCGGTTTCTTTGACTAACACGGAAGCACCGGTTAACTTTTTAAACCGAAGGAAGAATACGCCGCCGCAACGAGCTCCACTTTACTAGGGGGGCCTTATGGGTTTGGAGATGTGGTCCAAGTGAAGTTGAATGAATGAATACACGTAACATAAAAATTATTATAGTCTAATTAACCAATGGAGTCTTATTATGTTTCTTTTAAAAATATCAATATCTAAACTAAAGGAATCATGTTTTCGTATAGTCTTTTTTTTTAATATTTAAGGAGGTGATATGATTGCATTTTCAGTTTACACTATTAAGGCGGCCTGTATTTATTATTTACTGCAGCATGGCATAGTAAAATTTTCAATTCTCGAGAGGGTTACAGATTTCGAATCATTTATTACGTAGGACAGACCAAATCTTTCTTGGCTGAGTTTTTTTTAATAATTCGTTTGATAAGAAACCAAGAATAATAGGATGATGGAGAACTCTATATAACGTGACTCCAGTGTATTTATGATTTGTCTCTTCTTGTAAATATAAAGCTTAGGTTACAACATATAGTAATGAATTATTTGATATTAGTTGGTTGGTAATAAATGTCACAAAAACTGTATGCGATAAAGAGGGTTTGTGTTTTGTGTTTATGCATGTGTCCGTCTTTGCACGAACGAACGTCGAAGGATGAGTAAAGATTGATTAATTGGTTTATATTGGAAAAAGAAGCAAAAAATTGGGACATATATATATTATGAATAGGGCAAATCTCAATTAGAATTTTTTGAAATTTTTGTCACAAAAATAGACTTTAAGAGAAAAAATAACCAAAATAGACTTTTTATTTTGAAAATTTTAATATATTTTTTTTAATTTTTAAACTTCTAACTCCAAAACCTCCACCTCATAACTCTAAACCTTAAGAGCATCTCCAATGTAAAACTTCATTTTTTTCCTTCAAAATAGAATAAAAGTAGATATGGAATAAAAGTGCTCCAATCCTACTCCATTTTTCACTCCATAATGGAATCATAAACAAACAAAAATAGATTACTCTATTTATGAAATAAATTTCAAAATGGAGTGAAATATGGAGTTGGGTTGGAGCATTTGTTATTTCATATTCACTTTTACTCAATTTTAGAGGAAAAAATGGAGTTGAGTTGGAGATGCCCTAAGTTTAGATTAGTTAACCCAAGAGTATAAATATATATTTACATCATTTAATAAAGTTTATTTTAATCATTTTTTTCTTTAAGTAATATTTTTGGGACAAAATTTTTTTAAAATCTATTTTAGTCTTTATCTGTTATGAATAATCGTCAATTTTTTTATGCAAATAGTCTTTGGTCCTCTCCACTACCTTCTTCATTCTATTTCTTACTTCCCCTTTCTATTTTCTCGTTTTTATACCATATGAATAATTGATTTAACACTGTCGATTATTTATTTAAGATGAAACTAGTTTTGGGTTATGTTTAAATGAACATCTACTATGGTTAAAACGTTTTACCCTAGCTATACAGGCCGTTTGTGTGCACTGGAACTTGAACGAAATATAATAAAACAGTTTCCACAAATGCTTGGAGTTTGAAAAATACAACGAAGTAATGGAAATCGAGTTTTGCTACTTTTGTGCAAACATGAGAGACTTTTTAAAGACCTTTTGGCTATTACACAAAACTCATTAGTTGGTTCTGGGCCTTTCTACAGAAGGCTTTCCGATAAGAAATAAATCGATGTGGATTGGGCTACATAAACATGAGAAAAGTTGGGTTTTTTTCTCTAATTAGGCTTCATAAGAATGATGACGCGGTTTTGACCAATGCGAGTCTCACTAACACGACCAAGGTGTCTAAGAACCTATTTAAAAACAACAAAAGACGACAATTATTTCGTATTTAAAGTGTTAACAATTTTTTTATTTTATGTATTTGAAGTGTTGTCTAACTCCTGGTGACATAAAAATGTTGTTTGTTGTTTGAAATCAAGGAAACAGACAATAATACTTACTGTTAGTATTGCTTTGCCTGTGTTGTCTAGCTTCAACATTGGTCCCTTCATGTCAGTTTCAAGAAAAAAATGTTTTCCCTTCACCGCACTCGTTGTTACAATGTCTCGCAGTTTCTGCATACAAAGAGTCGCAAGATAATCAGTTACCTAATCTCAACAAGATGTTCAGCATAAGAATCCATAAACAGCTTTTAGTGAAACAATAACATTCTTTGAAAGGAAAATAGCTTACCAGTGCTTTCTCCCAGAGGTTTTCAGCAAGCTCAACAAGTATAACAAACAAAGAGTCAGTAACCAAATCTGCAAACCTATAAACAGAGTATTACATATGTAAATATACCTTTTGTTTTGGGGCTGAAATAAGATGAGCATTTGCTTCAGCATATGAAGCCATGTCATTGATAGCCGCATTCACTTTCTCTAAGGTAAGCCTTCCTCTCATGTATCTTTTTTCATTTTTGACAAACATCTCTGGAAATCAATATGCATTTCACATAAACATGGAGAGGAAAATGGGTAAAGTGTTACTCACGATGAGAGGGAATTGAGTTCCTCAACAGTTATGTACCAAAGCGGAGGAGACCCGCGACCTTTCTTTTCCTGTATACAAAACACCAAAGATATAATAAAACACATCATAACCATAAAGTCTCAAGTATATGCAAGTCCTACCTTGAGTAAAACAGGTGCTTCCGACATAAGAGCTGAACTCTGTTCGTGCTTCTTGACATTTTCTTGCAGCAAACTGGTGTAATAACCCAATAATCTTAGTATCTAAAAAACCCCATAGCCTAGGATATACAAATATATTGAAGTATAAAGTCTACTCTATGTATGTATATACCATCTGTTTATATCTGAATTTAACATTGTAGTCTTGTCAGGAAAGTGTGAGGGTGCATAAACACACATCTTCTGCAGCTTCTCTTGTTGTTTCAGTGATGCCTCAATAAGTTTCTACAATCAACAAACACCGCGAAAATCCTAATTGTAAACCACCAAACAATAATATAAAAACGATAAAACATTTGTAAAAAACATTTCAAAATCATAAAACCTAATCGATTACACATCTTAATGACCGCTTCTAGATTCAAATTTCGAAAATCTTCGCGAGTAATTGAGACGTTACCTTAGCTTTTGGAATAGCTTCGGTCTCTTCACGGAGCCGATCCTTGATCGAATTCACTTGAAGCTCCATCGAGCTCAACGCCGTGTCAATCGCCGTTAGATCTGGGACGCTGCTGGCCGGATACACTGCAGAAGAAAATCAAAACTAGGTCAAAAGAGTGTTGGAGTGATGATGAGGAAAAACGCGACTCACTGTTCCGAGCGATGACGAGTTCCTGCAACTCGGCGACTCGTTTGTGGAAGGAAGCAATTAATAGATCGAGAGAAGATCCGGCTTGCTTTCCCTCCATTCTTCAAATTGAAAATCTCTCAGTCTCTAAACCCACGCACACTACTATCTTTTTGTGTTGCCTTTTAGGTTTTAGAAATTGGAAAATTCCAGATTCCTTTCGGCGGGAAAGCTTAATGGGCCTGAAACACAAGTAGTCGGTGGGTGGGCCTTTCCTATCTACCCTTTTGGAAGTAAATGGTAGATATAGGGGATAATGATTGAATAAAATGAAAGTATAAATTGAATATGATACAAATAAAATAATAATAAATTCATCACATTTATTCTTTACCAAAAAAATTAATTTTCTTTTATTTTGTACGAAATTGGTATTTCATTATATTTAAAGTTGGAGGGGCGTTGTGGTCTACCCAAATCTGGTATGCATCGATGTTTCTATGTTTGGAGTTTGACATTTCATTTAGCGGACTTTTTTTCCAAAGGTGGTGAGTGCAGTGATTGCTTGTCGTCAGTTTCTTTTTCCGTGAATGCGTTCAATAAGTCTCGGTTGATAAGGCTCCGTATTCGAAAGTTGTGTTGATCGAATAGGGATCCCTCTTGTCGGGTTATGAAGTCTCAGTTTCCTGGACGTTATCGATAAGTCGTCGTGTAAGAGCATGATTAATGCATGGTTCTGATAAAATTCTTAGCAGAATATAAAAAATTATTTCTAAATTTTTAAAAATACTGCATTAATCATATTCTAAGTGTAAGAAGTGGAAGTTATCGTGTGGAAGGCTATGAGCTGCAACGGTAATTCCCGATCATTGGTATGTGCTTATTTCTAAAGTTTGATGAGTTGTTGTGTTTCAAACTTGGGTGTATAGTAGTTAATCGGTGTTGTGGGTTTAGTTGTGGTTTTAGTTTGTATGCTTTGTTTTCGTAAATTGCTCCGGTGTGGCTTCTAGTTGTCGCTTTTTATGGGTTCTTGTTTCTGAGGCTGTCTCATTAAGCCGCAAACTTATGTATGAACTTTTGTATTTTAATTCGGAATGAATATCAAAAAAAAAAAAAAATTACTTGCATTGATGCTATATGAGTTGTATGAAGTCAACTTAAACTAAAGAGACGTAGATTTGGGACAACCTGATTGCATTGGAACCAAACGCGGGATCTTCGTCCTTTTTGGACATCGTTAACAGTGAACCCTGCACGCGGACGTACTGTATAATACTTTAGAAATTAAGCGCATTTTGACTAGTGGTACCTTTAATAACAATTTGTTAACAACCAAAATGCACATACTTAAGCTGTAAGCATAGTATCACAACAATTCAACAAAGGATTTTAATCTGGAGCTTCCATGAAATGTTGGAGGTCATAAACATTTTAATAAAGCTTTTACATAAAAAATATTTTCTTACAAATTTGAAGGGTTTTACAATGTAATTTTATTAAAAAAATTTGGGAAGTCTAATCCAATATTACAATTTGCTATGTTTAGAACCACCGATTTTAACCAAAAAATCACAAGAAAGAATTCATGCATGTGCATGTAAAGAATCGTATATATATATATATATATATATTGTGAATCGTTTATTGATGTATGCGCGCGAAAGCTTGATACTATCAAAATCAAGATATGCAACCGGATCTAGTTTTCAACAAATATCAAGAACCTTTTTTTTCTAATTAATTTTACATATATATATAAGCTTAAAACTAGGTCTTCTTTGACCATATATATATATTGAAACTTGAAAGAGTTAAAATATGGACGACATTCTTCGTGTGACTTTAAATTATTGTATATATATAAATCACGATATGGAAACTTGATTACTAAAAGGTTAATTATGATGAGGTGGGTGCGTGGTTGGCTGCATATAATCAAGATTGAATCCGGGATGTTCCTGATCCGACCTAGGCAGCTTCTTTGAATATTTGGGAACTTTCCAAGTTCTTGAGCCTCTTTTTGACGACACACTTGTTTTGACCAGTGAAGCACCGTTTACTCTGCAATCTTCCTTCGTACTCTTCTCATTGATCTCACCATGATCTCCTACGCCATGTTCGATCGGTGCTTCGCTTGATAAGGTTTTGGTGTTGTTTGTCGACGGAGCTTCTAGTTCTTTAATCTCTTCGTTGTTCTGTGCCATGGAAAAGGAATGAGATATGTGTTTAATTAGTTTTATAATGATTTATTGTTCTATAGAATTAAACTAATTAATTATACGTTTTATGTAGCACCTCCAACGGTTGGAACCCCGTTGGGGTTCTAAACTTTTTTTTTTTTTTTTTTTGATTTTTTAAATAAAAAAAATTTAAAAAAAATAAACCAATCGCGGACCGCCACGTGTCAGTGAGGCCCGCAAACAGTTTAAGAACCAGGTTCTTAATAGGGGGTTTTTAGAGCTGGTTCTAAAAAAATTGTGGGTCCCACAATATTTTAAAACCCCTCAAAACCACCTAAGAACCCCCATTGGAGGTGGTCTTACAAACCCTATTACAAATACAAGAGATTTGATGAAACATAAGTGCAACTAGCTCAGCCTTGTTTGTTTTTTGGCCAAGGCTAACTTAACCATGTTTAAACCTTTTTTACCTGTACAAACTCTTCTCATATTCAATATGAAATTCAAAATTTTGGCTAAAAAATGTGCAACTAGCGACACTACTTGACACCTAAACTTCTTATTGGTTCTAGTACGTTTGGACCCTACCTACAAATTAATCTTCAGTATAAGTATATTTGATGTGAAGTGAGAAAATTAATATGAAATTCAGTTCAGCTTTAAATATAATAAATAAAACATGCATATTTAAAGTTAACAAGATCTCATACACAAATAAACCGGTTGCACTGCATACACATGTCAATATCAACATCTCAACGATCAGGAAATAGTCAAATCCGCGTTTTGTTGTACTATATATGCGCATGTGAATCAGTCAAAACTCTTTTCTTAAGAATATAACCCTACATTTTATTGCACACACACGAACAAACCCTAACACCATTCAAAAGAAAACAGACTCTAACATTAAAAAAAAAAATCAAAAGGGGCTTACCTTCGCAATTAAGTGATCACGATTCACATGAAGCCTTTTCTCCATGGGTCCAAGACGTCGAGACTCGCGTAAGCAAGACCGAGAAAGGATGACAAAAACGATAAAAAGGAAATAGAAGCAAGTAGTCCTCATCAACATATCAACAACGAGTAGTATATATCGATTAAAAGAAAAACGATTATATAAGCGACTGAAAGTTGCCGACTAATATATAGAGATGGAAAGAGATATGAAGATATCGTGATTGTTATAAATGCTCAAGGCAGAGAGATCGTGTAATAAATGAAGATATTGATAGAGAGTGAGAGAGAAAGAGAAAAAAACAAGAGTCGTCGATGTTAGAGAGGGGAAAGAGAGAACATGCAAATGTATGGGTGAGAAGAAGAAAACGAGTAGCGAAGGTCAGATTATGGTGTTCATGTGGCCCCTCTTCTGTCTGAAGAATCCACCGACCCTAACCAGAGAAACGTCCTAACGAAAGTGAAAATACAAAACTTGTGTCTTCTCTCTCGTAGTTATAGCATCCTCAGACTTACGTATATTTTTTTATATTTATGTTATTAATAAAAATGAAGCTAAAATCTAGCTAGCCCTCGGAACATGCAAAAAGGAGGATTAGGGTTTTGATGCATATGCTTCGTTGTTTATCCCAAGAAGAGGTTTTAAATCTCCTTCCTCTTTGTCTCTACGTTGAGACCTTCAAACACTTTGCATGGTTTTACGCTACCTTGTTAACTTTGTCTCCTAACTCATTATTTAATTTACTTTAATGTATTTTCATGTGTGTGTTTATTGGGAAACTTAACATCCGCGTAAAGGTCGATATTTGTAGTAGCGATTAACAAAAAAGTAAGCAGTCTTTTTTTCTCCCAAACATTCTTCAAACTGATTGTTTCATTTCTGACAGGTCAAAATCTACGGTTTTGCAATGTATTTTCATAATTCAATGTAACATGTAAAACGGAAATAGAATCAGATATTACAAATCTTATCAATGCTTGCAGTTTTGTTTCCCACAAAAACCTTAAACCAAGGGAGTCCTAGCTAGTTTTATTTCATTATATTCATGGCTTTTTGATTAACTTAACGCATTATTCACAATCCAACATGACCAACACCATGTATGTATAAGATATATATGTGTTTAATTGTTGTAATTACTAAGTATGCAACCGTCTTGACCGTGATTGATTGTGTTTGGTCTATGTATTATTACATAATTAGCATTTAGATATATTGGTCAACTGCACATATATGATACATGTTCAGTTGTTCATGTTTACATGAACATGGTGACGTTACAACCACCTAGCTATTGCGTTGCATTACAAAGACTTTATAGCAATTATATATGTCTAAAGCTAATAAAGTAATAATTTCCAAGCTTCTAATGGCTAAAGGACATAGTTTGATGTTATCAACAAGTGGATACTGGATAGGTAGTGTCTGCTAAAACCCCAAAAGTCTTACAAAATTTTTATATTAATATATCAAACGCTAGTTGAAGACTTTCAAAGTTATTATAAGATGTATGTTTCACTGTACTTTTTTCAATACAAGGAATATGCATAATTTGAAGTTAGTGGATATGCCAATTTATAGACTTTATTGGGTTTTTAAGATCTCATGTCCAATTATTTGTTGTCTAATTAATATGATATTGTTCAGTTTAGATCTAAAAGATAAGTTCACATGAATTTATTTTTATGTTCTTTTTTTCCTTCCATAACTGAACTTCGAGGATCTTTAGACTGGTTTGCAACATATCATTCTGGCTCAACAGTTGAGTTTTCTTGAATCTATGTCCAACTCATATGATATTGTCCATGTTGAGACTAAGAAGCAAAATGCATGTATTTACGTTTAGATTCTTTTTAAAAATATTTAGTACGAATCAAAATTAGACATTTTATTATATATTAGATATTATTTGTGTAAGCATTCCACTCTGATACTGACATCTTTCATGTTTATAGTACATATATATGACCGACCATAGTCTTACAAAACACACTAAAGCCTTCTTGTTCAATAGCAAAATGTCTGAAAACTCTGACGTTGACTAACTGACTAAACATTGTTAAGAACTCGATTTTCATGAATCATGACTTCCCTTCATTGGAGTTATCAGGAGCATGTTGGCAAAAAACGTGCTTAATTATACTTACTTATATCGGGCACTTTCGGAAAGCACACTAAAAACTTGTTAACGAGAATGTGTGTTTGATTAGAACTTAATTAGAAGACATCTATATATACGATACATGGGATGATTTTGTTACTGAGTGTACGAACCCCAAATCGAATATATATGGCGTTTTTTTTTCCAAATAATACATTTGATTAGACATTAGGTATAAATATAATTTTATTGGACTCGTTGACATGAGAGAAGAAAACATTATGGAGATGGGAAAGAAAAAAAAAAGAGAGTAAAGAACGTATGGGACCATTTTAGCAAAGTGGGCTCCACAAAGCAGCAGACAAGTGTGTTTGGACCATCACCGCTCTGTTTTTATGTTTGCAAAAGATCGTGCCCTAACCGCAACCCGAAGCCGCCATTGCCGTTAAGTTTGACACGTGTCTCCTCCCCCATGTGATTTGTCTTTCGGCTTCAGATCGAGTCAGACAAAGCCCACCCACTGTTTCCATAAAGCCCAACACCAACCGTAGGCCTGACCCGGAAAGTCATTTTAACGATGTATTTTTTTTTTTGTGCAGAACATTCTGTAACATCATTTTCTAGAAAACAGGGAAAAGAAAAACTGAAATGAATCTCTGCTAAAATCACCAACCGGTCAGAGAATTCGCCTACTGTACCGGCATTCGCATTGAACCAAAAAAATTCTATACCGGTTCAATCAAACAATAAACTGGAAGCTCACCACCGAAACTTCTCCAGCCACATCATTTGCTATACCCTTTTCTTGAATTTCACTCGTGGAGGGAAGAAAATCGAACCGGTTTTGTAAGTTTTCTTGAAGCTATAACAATGGGTTTCTCGATGTCACATTGTCACGGTAGAATCAAACTCCATGAAGCCTTACGAAGGAGTAGGCTAATGCACCAGTGAATATGTAACTATCAACTCTGTCCAATATTCCACCTGCAAATTACACAAGAACCGGTTAAGAGAGAACATTAAACGGTTAGCCAAAAACCGGAACCGATACTAACCGTGTCCAGGGATGAGTGAACCGGAGTCTTTGACACCCGCATCACGTTTGATCATTGACTCGGTTAAGTCACCAAAGACCGATCCTAAGAAGTTAAGAACCCCAAAAGCTATTGTGCTGTAGAAAAAGAACCATTCAGAAACACTCATATCGAATCAGTAGACTTGGGATTTGAGGTTACCTGACAAGAGGCTGAGGCCATGACAAAGACTTGGAGAGTAAAACGGTAATGATAATACAACCAACAAGTCCTGCAACTGCTCCTTCCCATGTCTTCTTTGGACTAATGCTTATAAGTGGAGTCTTACCAAATGCCTGAAACTTTTTACCATAAGAACCACAAGACAATGTGTTATTAGATCTAAACTGCATCAGAGACATACCTTGCCACCAAGAAAAGCAAATGTATCCGAGGCAATGATACCGCAAAAAGAAACCAATATCGCCACAAGTCCAACTGTCCAATGCCCTTGACCACCCAGGAGAACTGGCCAGCTTCTTCCAATACCGGTGTTTAGAACAGGAGCAGTAAGACCACAACGTAGCTTAACCCAAAAACAAGGAAGATAACCACAGTAAAACAGCCCGAACATAGTACTACTCAGCTGAGAGAAACGTGGGTTTCCTCTCTGTAACAACAACGCCATTGCAACAACAAAAGCAGCTGATGTCACCGCAATATCTATATGACCAAAATACCTACATACATTCATGACAAAGATCAAACATTATAATCAGAACAAGAAACCAACGTTCATGACAAAAGATCAAAGCTACTCACAATGTAAGAATGGGCATAAGGGCACATATAACTGAGCAGACTCTAGACAGATAACGAGGAGGAGGTGTCATTCCTTGTGCAATCCCTTTACTTCTCACTAACTCGAAATACTCTCTAGCACTTAGAAGAACCGCAGCTGCTAGTGCCAATGTGAAAACCCATCCTCCAGCTAACACAACACCTCCTACAGATAACCCTATCCCTAAACCGAACACTACCCTCTTCTTGAACTGGCTTCTTGACTTCACCTTCTGTTGATCTATACTCGAATCTTCCTCAACATTTTCCACTTCTTTAACTCTTTCGTCTTCCTAAACATACAACAAGCAAGAAAGGAAGGAAGCATAAAGTTATCTCCTTTTGAGTTGCTAAGTCTAAGAAAGAAGCATAAAGGTATCTCCTTTGAGTTGCTAAAGGGTCATAAAGAAGCGTAAAGTTACCTCCTTTGAGTTACCATCATCACCAAGCTGCTCTGATTCGACACGAGCAACGGTGGTAATGACACGGCGGTTAACAGAAACCCCGTTAAAGCGAGGATGAGACGGTGGTTTGGAACAGAGGAGACGCAAATTCGAGTACTTTACGGAGAGTTGGGGAAGGATTAGAGAGTTTCTTGGAGTGGAGCGGCAAGGACATTGGAATGGTACAGGCTTGTACCTACAGACTTCAACAAAAGGCGCCATTGGGAAGAGCTGAGATTGAAAAAGGAAGAAACTTTACGAAACTAGAAGAGTTCTGTTCATGATGGAAGGAGAGAGAAGGTGAAGAAGATTTGTGATTCGGTGAATCTAATCGGAGAGTAGAGATAATAGTTGGTTGGGTCGGGTGAAGTGGTAACGACGGGAGAGAGATGTTATGAGCTCTACGCGCCTTAGTTCGGCACGTGGATAAGCAAAGCCTCTTTCTCTGTTAGAGTGTTTCAGAAAAAAAAAAATCTTTGGGCTTCAAACAATGAACAAACTCTCTATTCTTTCTCCTTAGATTCATAACATATCGACTGGACATTCATGATAATGCATGTACACCACGTTGACTACCGTACATATATTTTTACTGTTGAAATCCACCACCAGAAGTTATTTGATTACGATAGAGAATATGCTTCAACATTCGACATGCCAGAGCTTCGATACAGATTGCAAGGAGCTGATTGCTATGATCAAGGACCGTCAAGCTTGGCCAAGCTTTGCTACGGAACTGGAGAGGATAGAAACGCTATTGATTTGCTTTCCGGACTTCAAAATTTCTTATGTTCCTCGAGCGCGCAACCAGTTTTCAGATTTTTTAGCTAAGACAGCTAAATCCTTCTATAGGGAGATACTTTTTATTGATTGTTCTATTCCGGTATAAACAGACCACCTCAAGCTTGAGTAATAGAATAGTTGTTTGCCGCTATAAAAAAAAAAGTTATTTGATTACAAAAGAAAAAAAAGTTAAAAGAAACAGGTTAAAAAAACAAAGCAAACTGAGTTATGAATTTTACTACAGGAACACAAATCATATAGAGGCACCTATCTTAGGTGAAATTGTCAAATACAGATAAGAAAATGTCTGACTGAAAAATGAGTTATAAAAAAAATAAGTTTGTGGTGGTTGTGTGGGACTAAAAACTCGAGGTGGGGTTGGTGGATGGTTATGTGCTCTTCATAATGTATCCCAAAATTAGACCGATTAGTCCGAGCAGTAGAACGTACATCAAAGGGATACCACTTTGGCTTCTATTGCTGTCACGCCTCAATTGGTCCTGCACATCAACCAAACCTTTGTCTGAAAACAAGCTCAACGTCTAAACGAAGGAAGCCTTTGGAATATATAAGACTTTGTTTTGGTTGATACTTCTAAGGTTAGAGCAACCATCTTCATTCATGGGGAGTTTTTGGCTTGCTTTTGAATGTCAAATGACGTATAAAAGTGAAAGAAACTAAAAAGGCTTTCCCATAATTGCTAATCATCAAAGTAGTTATCTTATCATTCTAAATATATCAGCATGAAGGATAGATTCTGAGAGTTTTTAAAACAGGATTCCAGTGAAATTTTCTTTTACCAGTTCTCTTTGAAGTTTGTTGTTCAGTTGAATGGCAGATTGTTTCTCCTCGGTTAGCTTTGTGATGAGAGCCCTTGCCTGAGATCACACAAAAACTCAGTTCTCAATAGAAATATTTTAGAATGACTTGACTTTCCTAGTACTTGGTGTCAAAAGTTAGAGTAAGTGGATATTGCACATATTAAAATATGCAAAAGCATCCACAAACTGATAAATAAGTAATGGGCGGCTTGAGAAATCAACAAAAAAAGAAAGATTCCCCACCTAACACATCAGCTTTTAAAGCCAACTTTCCATTAAAAGTAGTTCCCAAGTTGTAAGTAAATGACACTAAGATTTACAAAACTAAATAAATAGAAAACCTGACTTCAATGTATAAATTTTTCACATAGTTTTGAAGGTTAAAAAAAAGCTTGAAAGAACAGTGAATATACCTCAGATGTGCCTTCTTGAGGTTCAACCTTGTCCGCGCTAAATCTCTGAAACTAAAATCAAACACACGTGAGAGACTCTACAAAGAAGAACTGTTAAAACTACCAGAGCCCTGTAAAAGATGTACTTACAGAAAATTCAGAAGCCTGTCCGTTATCAGAAACCGAAGCCCTTGGTGAAGAGCCCTCTTCCGAACCTTCGTGGACAGGTGATGGTGGTCGTGGTGGAGCAACATAAGTAACTCTCAGCTTAGTCTCCTCAACCAGATACCCAGCCTCTTTACTAAACTGCAAAGTTTCATCAGAATAAAAAAAAAAATGTGATTAAACCTATTATCCAACAAATGGGAAATGAAAGTAGTACCAACCATCTCAGGAGTAACATCCTTGGCCGTGATACCAGGACTAGCAGTTACACCTTGAAGAAGAAACTTGTCCTTGCATTGCATATCGGAAGGAGCTTCCTTTTGAGCTTGCATGGTCACTACATTTAAAAGGAGCTTCCTTTAGCAATTGAAATTAAAAAAAAAAAAAGAACACAATCAACCCATCACGAGAGAACGGACCAAGAACTTCACAAGTGGACCGTGGAAGAACAACTCCAGTGTTAGGCCTAACGCAATACTTCTTCGGATTCGTTGTCTTAACCTTAACAAAAACACAAACCGAGAAGCCTTAGAAACACGATTCAATGTTCAAGAAATCTCTAGGTGGTAGATTAATGATTAAGTAGGCGCCGTATACCAATTTTTAGAACACTGATCCAAAGTCGTATTATTACCTTGAAAGCCACATGATTGTCGGTCTTGTTGGTCAAGTAAAGAGAGCATGAGATCTGCTTCCTCAATTCAACTACAGAGAAGAATATTACGATGAACCATTAACACCGTGAATCTAGATCTGGTCCGGACAAGAAGAACAAAAGACATATGCGAAATAATGAAAACGTGTCCGAAATATATAAACTTACAAGGGAATTGAAGGTCGAGAGGCTCGACGGTAAGAAGCTCACTATTACTCATCTCGATCGGATCGCCGGAGATTCAAACAGATTTCCCGGTGAATAGATTCGTCCCGTGACGACGTCTCCGGTAGTCGTCGATCGAGAGAGAGAGAATGATTGAGAAACTGTGACATTGGCTATGTGTTTTGTCTCAGTCTCCAGGGTGTTATTGTCTTTTCAATAAAACAATAATCATGTCTTTATTTTGAAACGCGACTTATTCGGAAACGCATTACGAAAATAAATGACCAAATTAAGAAGAGATTATATCTAAATGTAGAATAAGAATATGATGATAACGAAATATAGTACGTTTTTTTAATTATGACAGTCTTTTTCAAATGCACTAATCTATTAAGGGCATGACTCATGCAGGTCTCTTAACAAGGGGTTCTTATTTTTTAAGAGACCGTATCTTAATTTTAACTAAGAAAACTTAAGAACCGTCTCTTAAATAAGAGACATAAGAGACGTCTCTTATCCGGAAAAATGTAAAAAAAAAAAAAAAATTAAAAAGAAGACAAAAAATTAAGAACTCCATCTTAAGAGACCCGGGTTAAAGATGGCCTAATGTTTTTGTAACCGATAATTATATTTTAAATAAAAATTTACTTCTGACGATTTTACTTAACAATATTTTTAGAAAAAAAAAATCATGTCAAGCAATTTTGCTTACATCATATTAAATCATTCCCCTAGATGCTTTTTAAATTTAAGACTAAAAAAATGTTCTTGGACATTATATGTACTCTACCTATTTCATTTTTAATTGTCATTTTAAATTAGTAGATACATAAGAAAAATATTTAGTTTTGTATATACTCTAAACAAAACCATTATTAACAATGTAACTAGTCATATTTCAACCAAAAAAAATTAGAAAACATAAAAAGTTATATATTATATAAAATTCATAAATTTTGCATCAAAATTATAAAATAATATTTTGTAACAAAAATTATACAATATAACGATAATTAAAGTGAAATAGAGGTAAAATTTTATTGTGTAATCTCTAATTATTCGTGGTATTATCCTAAACATTAGTTACTAGTATATTTTCACTTAAGAAATATTTGAAGTTTGTTAGATGGAAATAATGGAATTACTAATTTGATCATTTGAGGATCTAGAAAAACATTACGCAACTGTTTTCTTGCCTACAACCCTTACTAAAACACTTCCACAAATAGAGATTTTATATCATATGCATTATATATAAACTTAGATTCTTTCGGAAACATATACCTACCTAACCAAGGCAGAGAAGAATGTACAAATTAATAATATGAATATAGAGAAATATATTTTTGTTATTATCATCTGTCTTTACTCTAAAGCAACAGATGATTCTGGTTGCTGAGTTGTTGTTGTTGTTGTTCGAGATGCAAACCAAGCAACTCTCATGAGTTGCATCCCCAAGATCAACACCCACCAAGAGACAAGCCCACGAAACATATGAACCACCCAAAACAGTGCGTTAATCTCTGCACTTAGTTTCAACCCTCTCATAAGTTGCAAAACCCGGTAAGCCTCGTAGACAACCGGTGTCACTAGCCAGACCGGTGACTACCAATTCCACGTAAGGATCTCTGTTAGCGTCTGAACCGCGAGAAGGATGAAGTAAGGGAAGAGGAGAACAGCGGAGGAGATGAAAGGAAGCTCGGGTTGGAGTGAAGCGAGTAAACCGGTTTGGGATCCAAAGAGAAGTAGCGTTGGGACGAGAAAACCGGTTACGAGTGCAAAAACATTCCAAAACTTGTAGCTAAACGGTGGTTGGCTCTTGCAGGATTGTGATGTGTCTTTAGGACGTGCGCAAGAATCAGCCACTAGTAAGAAAAGGGTTGCTCCGAGGTTGAAAATGCAGTCTAAACCGATCAATGAAAGCACACTAACCACTTTGGAACCGACGTAAACCGATGACAATGGAAGCCATAGAGTAGGTGCCATACCGGTTGTGAGTAGAACAGATGGACCTAAAAGCCATATTGGCCATTTAAGAAGCTTCGTTGAAACTACTTTCTCCTCCTCTTCGGTCTCAGATACGATAGACTCGAACACGTTCTTGGTTTTTTCCAGTACTATACCACCAGCTTCTTCTGTAGAATCATGAATAAAAGGTGATTGTTCCAATTGAGACAGCTTTGAACATAAGACACGGAGATGGCAAGACCGGGTCCTCTTTAGTTTCTGTATCATCTTCGGATGCTTAACGCGGACTCTTGGAGTCATAATGCATAGAGACTTTGTAAGCGACACCGTTCCTTGGCTCGCCATTAAAGTCTCTTAACTAGCTGTTCTTAACATAAACTCACACAATATTTCAAAACTAATCAGGAACAAGAACATACAATCAGTCAAAAAAAAAAAAAAAAAAGAACATACAGGGACAAAGCAAACAATTCAAGACAATGCTTTAAAAATCGGTATAGGTATAACAAATCGGTTTTTACCAAATCATTTTTCTTTAAATCCGATTTATACATTTAAATCAGTTAAAATCCATCTAAATTAAGCTACATTTTTAAAGTTAACAATAAATTTAATACAAATCCACAAATTTTTCTAACATTTTTTTTTTTTTTATATATATATATATATATATATAATTTTATAATTCATAAAAATAATTCTATAATTAAACTTAGAAAACTTAAATATCTTATGTAACTGTAATATATATATATATAAATTAATAATCAGTTAACGGCTAAATCTTTCTAGACTCCTAATTATCTGCTTACTTGATAATACTCTACAAAACTAGTTACTATTTAGTGAACATTGCTTCAACATTTTAAAACCTGATAACTAAAATCAAATCGAAACTTGTAAGTAAAATAGACAGTCTTTAGAGATTAATGAGTAAGAATCTTGAATTATTTTCTTTGGATTAGATCAAAGACGCAAACTTCGATATGAAATCCGAAAAAAATAGAAACTCACCGGGCGAATCGCAGAATGGTAAAATCCTAGATTCTTTGGATATTTTCTCCTAACGACTCCTGGAAGAAATTCAGACAAGAAAGAGTTTAACTTGAATAGTTATGTCGGAACAAAAACACAAAGAGTCAGGCCCATCTTGTTATAAAGCCCATAAAAGGTCTATAGCTTGTTGACTATAAACCCACCACGAATTTATAGCTTGCAAATAAAATATTTGTTTTTATAATATGGGATTAGCTTAGAGTAAAAATAACATAGGTCTCTTAAATTAAGATTTTTAGCTTTTCTAAAAAAAATGTTTCTTAACTTTTAACTAAAAAAACCTAAGAACGTCTCTTAAAATCCATAAGAGATGTCTCTTAGCTAGAAAAATATATAAAAAAAAAACAAATTTTACGTTAAGAACCTCATCTTAAAAGATTCGAGTTAATCTGGTGTTAGGTCTGGTATTGGTATCCCCAATTCTCTCTTGCGTGTAGAGTAAGTTACGATCATCTCCCCTCTCCGATTCTTTTTATGTTAGTTATTTAAGAACGTGGATCCAATTAAAACATGCACACGTTAATTCTTTAATCAATTCTTTGAGTCACCAGTGATTCAAAACGGTTTGATGTCCTTGAAAACTACTTAATGAATCAGTTGACCAATTAATCTTTAGTGTGTTATGTTCTCATACCGTTAACTTAGCATGAATTTCTAAAAAGAGAGTAGGTTTTGCGAATATATTAATAGACTGTGACATTAATTTTCTGAAACATATCTTAACAACTGGTTGATAGCTTGGGGTGGTGTTTAGTAAAAGTCATTTTTCATATATTTTTTTGTAGATAAAACTAAACGAAGTTTATGAAAAGCACAAAAGGGAGTGTATATATATAAGAAAATTAAATGGAGAAGACTTCAAGCTCAAGCTGGTGCATCGAGTCACAGAGTCACTTTAATCACGCCCAACCAAACAAACATCTTTTCATTGTGCTTCTATGTCTAAACCACATCAAATGATTTGTCTCATTTGTTTGTTTATTATGGTATCAGATTGATTATACTAGGATGCTACCAATATTTCTACCAACAAATAATAAGTAATATCAAATAGACATTTGATGTGAAAAAATAAGAAGAGGAATCCAAACATTTGATGCTCTTTCAATATACTTATTTCCTAAAACGTGTTATCTACTAATTTTAGTGGTAATCCGTCCTTTAATGCGAGGCGTTTGCTAAGTGAAAATGCGATTGTGTGAATTCAATATTTGTTTATACAATTTGTATTTATTTAATGAGTTATGGCAACCAATTGCATCAAAGAAAGGATTATATTTCAGATTTAATTGGTGTTAGCACAACATAAATATGATATTTCAAATAAAAATCAAAGGTGAAAATACTTATCATATAGATTTAAAAAGTCTTTCCTAAGCAGCCAAGCTTGTCCAATCAACATCAACAACAATGTGAAGTAAGCCATAAGTTGAGTAGACCAAACTAGTTCTACTTTGTAATCGTATTAATTTCTGGTTGGAGGTTTGTGTAGGCTTTTTGCTTTTATTCTTTTCATAGGCGAATATTAGTGAAGGTTAGTGTCAGTCTCAGGATCTCTTTGTACCAACGGCTGACATCAAATGGGCTCACAATTGTGGACATAGAAGATGCATTTATTATCAAAAGTGATTTTCATTTACTATTTAACTCTACGTTTTACTATACTTTTTTCTCCAAAAACTTTAATGCCTCCAAAGTTTGGAAAAAATGTCTTATCAAAATTAAATGATTTCAGGAGACTAATCTCACCAAATAAACAGTGTGAGATAAGTCAACCTTGCAATAACTTAGGATCAAAATGTGTTGGATTCTAATGGGGTGGTGAAAGTTAGTGGGGGGTAAAGTATACTCATAAGAATAATTCTACACTTGTGGTAGACCAAACGCAAAACTAGTTATGCATACTTGTGTCATTGGTACATATGTGTACCCAGGCCTATGAAGTTTTAAGTATGGCTTTATTAAAAGAAACGTCTTCTTTACTTCAAAGACTAAAATGTCTTGGGTCCTTGAAAATGATTTTTGACTACACTAATACAAATAGAATTGAGATAAGTCAAGTGATATGGCACTACAAAGTTGAACATAAGCATATACATTGGAAGTTTATAAAAATCTAAGTAGAAGCTTATTTGAATGTTCTTTGATTGATATGGTTAAGGCCAACACGACGTGAGTCCAAGAACTGGCGTTAGAACATGTAAAGTAGCCTCTCCTTTTGCATTTAAAATAAAGCTTTTTTATTTTTTAATTTTATTATCTAATTTGGAAAAAAATAATAGTTAAAAAAAGATTCAAACTTTAGGAAAATTTGGACGACCCAAATCACGCAAAGTCTGTTACCTTTTTGCAGCATTCATTGAAACACCACAGAGACTTCGTCTTCCTCGGTTGGTGCAGGGAGATTAAGATCTATCATCTTCTCTTTCACTGACTCTGTTCTTACTTGATCATCATGATGGTTTACAGACAAGTTCCCTATTCCATGTGATCTCTTATGACCACCAAGTGCTTGTCCCGACGTGAAAACTCTAAGACAAATGGGACATTCATGGATTCTCTTCTCTGGAGTAACATACTCTGTTTCGTGTAGCTGCTTCTCTGTTTTGTTTGAAACTCTGTTCTTCTTGTGACTTGCTCTATGCCCACCTAATGCTTGATATGATTTAAACACCTTCCCACACGTTTCGCACGTGTATCTCCCTTTGGTAGTTGTTGCTGCTGCTGCTCGATGAAACTTGTAACGTTCTGATACTTCTTTGTCATTTATATACCCTATCAGCTGATCCGGTCGGCCTGTGTTGATCTCTTCAAGTACTTCTTTATTACTACTAGTTTTGTTCTTCTTCTTCTTCTTCCATTTGTCTCTTGAGAGCATCATGAGACACAAGGCAAGATCTTCCTCTGTAGTTGTATCAGAAGCTGAGCTGTGAGGAGGCTCGTACTCAGGCTCGTTCTTGTAACCGAGTTGACTCGTTTTGGTCGGGAACGAATCAAGTTTCCGAGTTCGCTTGGAACGTTTACGTGTCGGGTTAACAATATTCCTAGACGACTCTGTCTCGCTTTCACAACCAAACTTTGGATCATCATCATCTCTTCTGGAAGAAACATCAGACCCAGTCTCATTACTGAGTTGACTCGGCCTTTCTTCCTCTTCTTCGATGCTAAACTTATGAAGACTCGGCATGTGAGATCTCATGTGACCACCTAGAGCTCTTCCATTGACGAACCTCTTAAAGCAAAGCTTACACTTGTAGCTTTCCATCTTCTAATAACAAAATACAAAGAGCAAGAAGAAGAGGAGGCAAAAAAAAAAAGTAGAGAGAAGTGGAATCTACAAGCATTCTTCTTCACCAATAAGCTTAATATATTTGTATACAACACGATAAAAAAATAACAACTAAAAATTAAATTCGTTTATTTACTGTTTAACAAAACGGAAAGTGGAAAAAGAAAAATCTAATTAAAGCGTATGCATGAAGTTGAAGAAGAGACAATGTAACATGCGAGCCTTGCCCGTTTCTGCTAATATTTTAATGAATTTCCCGATCTACCCTTCTATTTAAGTCTAGTTTAAAAATAGTTTCTGTTCACTAGAAATAGCAAACGCAATGCAGCTGCGTTTCTCTATTTTTAGGTCCGTGTTTAAAAAAACAAACTTTTAATTTTCGACTAAAATAAAATAACTTTTACGTGAAACCCTGTAAGGGTATATTCGGAACTTTCAGAATTTGCTGTTGTCCGAAGTCTTGTGTAATAAGGTTACAAAAAACAAAACGTTGTCCAAAAATGAGCGAGGATGTTAACATCGTTTGCCTGTGAGTTTACAGTACGTGACAGCCACGACGGTTGTTTTTAAATTACCGTCACCGATCAGTAACTTTAACTAACTAATTAAATCAAAATTTCCAAGGTAAAAGAAATAGCCAAAAAAAAGGTTTAATTCAGTGTGATTTGACCGGCTTACAAGTTAATTACTCACAACAGTTCAAAATACGTTTATCACATATAAAGATTAAGGTTAAATGCATAGATTCATTATTGATAACCAAATCAACATGCGATGTGTTATTTATTTACTTTTCATTTGGATCTTTATTGGTTAAAAGAAAATATGAAAAAGGTACCGTTGTGTTAGGAAGAAGAACAAGTCAAGATGCCATAGTTCGAGCAGATCTATTACCAATTTAGAGTTTTTTTGTTTTTTTTTTAAATTCTAACAGAAAAAGGAAAAAAATAACTTGTATATTTTATTTTCAGTTCATATTTGTATTTTATAGTAAAACGCGTTTTAATATTTTTGAACCTCAAAAATCTTCCTATAGTAAGGTACAACAAAAAGACTTTGTTGTAAATGAGTTTGAGTAATCTTTGTTTACCAAATTTGTGAAAAGGTCCATTTGTGTTAACCTTTTCGATCACATGAAAACCATTTCACACCTCTCCTAAACTGATCCAGTCCGGCCTAAAGATTATGTTCCATAACCAAAGCAAAATCAAACTGGTTTATATTTATAATATTATGGGCTTTTAGGCTAAGCGATTGCTACCGTAAGCCCACTAACAATGTTATAATCTTGAAGCCCATACCATTTTTTAGGTGTCATTGGTCCAAGTAGATTTAAGCTTTCTCAATTCTCACAATGGTTAATTGGATCAAAATATCTAAAACCCAAAATAAGGAAAGATCTGAATACCTAAAGTTTAGGTAAGACTAAATATATATATATTAACACTTGTAATATATTATATTATTTGAACTACATTTTGAAATCTCGATACTGTAAAAATTGATTTGAAGTTAAAAGTCACCAAACGACAGGTTACCGTTGAAGCAAACAAAGAAAAAAATGAAAAAATAGAATTTAATTAGTGGCCGTTGTAAAATAAATCCGTTGTGTTGATGGGCCTCACCTTTAAATACAGAGCTCTCTCTCTATTATAGAACACTCACTCTCCTCTCGACGACGACGCGTTGTGTGATGTTGCGTGTCACTGATGATTGCTCTCTCATTCTTTGGAGTGTTCACTTCTCATGGATTGATGATCTCTGCCATGATTCCCTCTACGCTTCAGGTTGTGTTTGTTTCAGCTAAACATGTTTTCCTTCGGGTTTTAAAAAAAAAACACGTTTTCAGGGGAAGTTTTATATACAACTTGATTTTGATAGAGAGGAAACTTATGTGTAAAAA
This sequence comes from Moricandia moricandioides, assembly GCA_905132885.1. Taxonomy (NCBI): domain Eukaryota; kingdom Viridiplantae; phylum Streptophyta; class Magnoliopsida; order Brassicales; family Brassicaceae; genus Moricandia; species Moricandia moricandioides. Next base: position 194,010 of record CAJHQQ010000315.1, on the reverse strand, counting down.
TTTGTGATTAACATCTAAGCAGAATATCATGTCATTAAGTCCGTTAGTGGTAGTATGTTTATTTGTTTTTAACACTTATGATATCACTAAGCCTACTCCAAATCGATCTTCCCACTATAAAACTTTCCTTGTTTCAGGGGAAGTTTTATATATAACTTGATTTTGATAGAGAGGAAACTTATGTGTAACATTTGTGATAACATCTGAGCAGAATATCCTGTCATTAAGGCCATGGTAGTAGTATGTTTATTTGTTTTTTAACACTTATGATATCACTAAGCCTACTCCAAATCGATCTTGTCATTATAAAACTTCCCCTGTTGTGTTTTTTTTTTATCTTCGGTTTTAAGGGAATTTTTTTATAAAAACTTGATTGATTCCATGGTAACTTATGTGTGAATTGGTGACTTCAATAGAGCAAAGTATCCAGTCTCCGTAAGTGGTATGTATGTTCATTTGATTTAACACTTGTGACATCACTAAGCTCTTCCTAAAATTGGTCAAGCTATTATAAAATTTTCCCTTTGGTTCTTTCTTTTTTTCTTGCATCTCGTAGTTGTTTTTTTAGATGTTTACTTCCATATGATCTATCTACTTTTCGTTTTGTTGTTTCAGATACGGTGGCTGGTCTGACCGGGATGGTTGAAGCTGGCTCGCTCAGATAAAGGACCATACACAGTGGCTTTTGATTATGTTTGACTTCTCTGAACCAAGAGGCAAGAAGATAGTGCCCCTTTTTTTTCTTTCTTGCTCTATGTGTTGCAGTCAGTATCATCTTTTTAAATGTTAGTATCTGTTTTGTATTTGGTTGTGGAAAGAGTATTTATATGTTGAGGGAAAACCTTCGCTTCTACGACTCTCACGTTATGATAAATTGAAAAAAGTTTCGTTTCTTTTATCCTGAAGGGTTTTTAGTAATGATAAAAACGATGTATAAATGTTCCATGAACAAAACTCTCTCTCACCCACTTAGGATAAGAAAAACAAAATGGAGAAGTTAACAAATTATCTATGTTTCTTTTCAATATTATCTCTGAAATGTTTGTTGGAAGAGTTGTGTTTTTTAATTAATTTAAAAAGTAGTTCACAACTAATGTCAAGTGTTGTGTTGTTTCATCATACTTTTATAATGCTATGTTATTAATAATAAAAATGCATCTTTTCATAATAAAATATTTTTCATCCTTAAACTGCAATGATTTATAATAGGTTGTAAAATGTGTAAATATATATATTTTATCATCATAAAATGTTGATTTTCATGCTAAAAAGGTAATGTTTTTTTTTTAAATTATGACAATGCGTAAGACTATTTGCCTTAATGTTGAAAACAAAATCATACCATAAAACAGAAGTTGATTTCCATAATTAGCAGAATATCATGTCGTTAAGTACGTTAGTGGTAGTATGCTTATTTGTTTTTAACACTTATGATATCAATAAGCCTTACCGATCAATAACTTTAACTAACTAATTAAATCAAAATTTCCAAGGTAAAAGAAATAGCCAAAAAAAAAGTTTAATTCAAGTTGATTTGACCGGCTTACAAGTTAATTACTGACAACAGTTCAAAATACGTTTATCACATATAAAGATTAAGCTTAAATGCATAGATTCATTATTGATAACCAAATCAACATGCGATGTGTTATTTATTTACTTTTCATTTGGATCTTTATTGGTTAAAAGAAAATATGAAAAAGGTACCGTTGTGTTAGGGAGAAGAACAAGTCACAATGCCATAGTTTGAGCAAATCTATTACCAATTTAGAGTTTTTTTTTGGTTTTTTTTAAAAATTCTAACAGAAAAAATAACTTGTATATTTTATTTTCAGTTCATATTTGTATTTTATAGTAAAACGCGTTTTAATATTTTGAACCTCAAAAATCTTCCTATAGTAAGGTACAACAAAAAGACTTTGTTGTAAATGAGTTTGAGTAATCTTTGTTTACCAAACTTGTGAAAAGGTCGTTTTGTGTTAAACCTTTTCGTTCACATGAAAACCATTTCACACCTCTCCTAAACTGATCCGGTCCGGCCTAGAGACTATGTTCTATAACCAAAGCGAAATCAAACTGGTTTATATTTATAATCTTATGGGTTTTTAGACTAAGCGATTGCTACCCTAACAATGTTATAAGCCCATACCACTTTTTTTGGTGTCATTGGCCCAAGTAGATTTAAGCTTTTCTCAATTCTCACAATGGTTTTAGCTGAGCAAAAGACTTGTAGGCACTTTCAATTTGACTTTATCAAGATAACTTTCTAGTTAAGCTAAGCTAGACTATATAAATCCTCAACCGCCATTATTTGAAGAATATTTCACTTTATTTTCTTAAGATCCAACTACTGAAACCCACCACTGAATCAATAATGATCCATTTTTATTAGTAATGTTAGTGAAAAAAATTGACTAGTAGTAATTACTCTTCATTTGACAAAGAGACGAAAATGAAGATTATTAGTCAATATTTTTCCTTTTGATAGTAAGCTTTTGAAAACACCATTATATATATATATATATATAAACAATCGATACAATTATTAGTGTGTATACCTTCGGCGAGGCAATTATTAGACAAAATATCAAGACATCAATCCTAATCTTATTCCTTTAAATATATGGTGCAGAGGATTAAGTCAAATAGTTGATACATGCCTCTGGTTAGGTAGATGCTCGTGAACCACACTACACTATCAATAAAAAAATATAGGACATACTTTGTATTCTTATACAAATGGCATGCATCATCACGGCTGATTAGTTTAAATGAAAAGCCTTTTATTATTGTTCGCATGAGAATGAGAAAGATACAAGATATCTCTTGTGAATTTCTACAATAAAATGTAAATGAATTTGGCATGATAATGAGAAAATACAATAATAAATTGTGAGTTTTTTTGGCTATAAATGATAACTTGTGAGTTTCTACGGTTAAAAAATGTTGACTATGATTTTCTTTTTGGAATTTAAAGTCCAAGACTATGTGGGGAAACAAACATGATCGGTTTCCTTCTTCCAAAAAGTGAGAAAGATTCAATTAATCTAAACTAAATATCATATAATAAAAAGTTGTTGCTCATATATAATGGGAATGTAGAATTTAATAATATATCTTTTAATAAAGAACTTAAAATCGATAATAATTATCTTTGTAACCTACCGTTTAATCAAATATTAGACACCCAATCAGTTAACAAATCCTATCTTTAGCATTCATATAGTTTATATGGTCAAAATGAACAACTTGGATGTATTTTAATTTTTGCCCCAGAAAGGGGTATATTTTAATTATTTTGTACAATTTGGAAAACCTGATTGTTTTATCTAACCTAATTGTTTTTAATATTTATTTTTCGATTTAAATTGTTTATTGCATTTCCAAATTCTCATCCAAGTTCTCTTGTTTAGATGAATGCAAAATGAAACGATTTTCTCAAATTCAATAGATATTTGAATTATGATTTTTTTTTTTACAGTCCTCATATTTACATCACTGCTCATCTGTACCCATCATTTACATTTACACCATACAATTAAAAAAAAAAAAAAGCTAACCAACAGAAAGTCAAGATCACAAGTACAAAAAGACAAGAGTTTCTTAGTCTACAACAAGACTCGAGCAAACTGATGATGATGATGTTTAGGATCTTGAACCATCACTTGTCTAGATTTGATCTCTTCTGCGCAACGCAGTGCCTTCTCAATCTGGTAACCTCCTCCAAAGCTAACCTCTCTTTCAAGATGACAACAATAACTCTCGAACACACTCACATTAACATGTAGCTTGAACCCCACCAAGAACAGAAACTCTAACTCTAATTTATTCAAATCATCTGTCTCTAATCCACCTACTTTGGCAAAATATGAATTTCTATAATTCCTGAGAAACATAAAAGAAAAAAAAATTTAGAAAAAAATGACTAATTAACAAAAAAAAAATAATGAAAAAAGAAATTGAGAGACTTACAAATCTTCAACGTATTTAGAAGCGATCATGATGGTAGTAATGAGGAGACGATGTACATTAGCGAGACTGATTCTAAAACCGGGGTTGGTTTGACAGAACCGGTCAATGTAGACATAAGCCACCACGTAAACCGAAGGACCGGCTTTAGTGTACCGGAAAATTCTTTCTAGGTACGATTGGATGGTCATATCGGGAATTTCACAGCAATCAAAGATCTGGGTTTTGCCACTACGGCCTGAGGGTGACGACGCTGGTGCCGCTCTACGAGTAATCCTCTGGTTCCGAGTTAGAGTTCGGTCGATAAGTGAAGCTAGAACAGAGATAACCAGAGGAGTCTTGGTATTGTCTTGGTTTGTGTAAGAGTAAAGATCAGACCGGAGTTTTCTTGGAGTGATTGTTAGAGCGTTAGAAACCGCCATTTAGTTTCAGAATTAGCAAAGTTCTGTCGACAAGGAAGAGAGATGTGTGTGTGGTTTGGTTTGGTGATGTAATAGAAGATGAAGTGAAAGTGGAGAGGTTTTGTTGAGGTTTATATATAAGCCTAACTAACCAACCAGGTACCTTCCTCTTCTTTTCTTTTATTTAATTTTTAAAAATGTTACTACCTTCGTGTGTGTTAAATCGTATAATAATAGTAATTATTATAGTTAACATTTATATATACTTTGTAATTGTACGGTAGGTCAAAGACAAGTGTTTGAACCGTATATTGCGTGTCTATGTGTATAAATATTCAAAGTTCGGATCTTAGAGTATCTGGAGTGAAACTTTTTTGATGAGAATTCTTCACTAAAAATAACTATATTATAATAAATAATTGTTTTTAAAAACTTGTATGAAAGATTGTTTTTATTATAATATTATTAGTTTTAGTGAAACTTTTTCGTCAAGAAATTTTTACTGCGGATATTTCTAGTATCTAATTTTTAAAAAGAAATCAACTAATCTACATTGACCGTAATGAGTTTATGTTTTTCAAAAAAATGTTTGTGTAAATTAAAAGAGTTATGAGAAAACGATTTTGTAAGAAAAATTGGATTTGATTATGTGAATCTCGATTATATTATTGTGATTTATCAAATACCATACGAATGTGATGATTCATAAGAAATCATAAGGGATTAGATGCCTCTTTTCGTATCAATAATCGAATTAAATTTCGTCAATCATATCGCTTAGGGATCAAATATCATGAACTGAATTTTACATTTTTTTTTTTAACTTTGTTTGAAATTGATGCACTATCACAAGAATAAAATACGCAAACAAACAAGTACAAATCTCTGCAACACGGAAATAATAATAGACCAATAATATATTTAAAACTTCCCAAAATGGTATTTTATGGGAACGACATCGATTTTTGGAGTCATCTGGAAGGTGGAAAGAAGCTACTAAAACAAGTAATATATTTTATAAATAAAACTGAAGTAATATGATAATTTTATATAGTTAGGAAGATTTGTGGTGTCTCCCTTTTGTAAGCCAACGTACAGATAAAACAGCGAAGCATTTTCTTTAATAATGCAGTTATATCGTTCATTTAAATAATATTAAAAGGTTACAATACCCAAATCCAAAGTACTTCGAATAAACAAACCCATAGAATTACATCAAACAAATGAATCTCCGCCGACAGTTTGGTGAGTGTTGGCAACTCCAGTGTAGTTGAAAGTCTCTGAATCATCCAGAGGTTCTAGCTACAAGACAAGACCCACTAGTACCTGATGACATGTGTATTGTCTATCACTCGTGTGTGTCTCGTCGTCGAGAAGGCGACGCGCACGTGCACAGAGTGGAGCAAGAGAGAAGAACTCACCATCTTATGTTAATGTAGAGATCTTCTTTCAATTTAAGTGTAGTCATTTAGTTTTATTTTTTAAAAAAAAAAATTTCAAAGAATACTTTTCCTCTAATACAAGTGCCATTTGATACAACTTTAAAACCCTAAAAATAAATCTTCTTTTTACTAAAAGACGTTCTATTTAAATTGCAAGATAGTCACGTAACTATAATTTTTTGGGTCATGCACTTTGATAAAGTAGTTTTTAAAGAAAAAGACATTAATCATAAAGTAGATTTAATATAATTCTTATCTGCGTCTTTGCCCTTTGGGCCTCATATTAATAATATTGATGGACTGACAAAAAAGTTTTAATATAATTCGATTCATTCAATTCATACGCTAATTTCCTTTGAAATAGTTAAGTTAAACTAGTTTGTATATTACGATTCACATTGTGAAGTGTCTGGATTGAATACTAATCATATCGACACTTTAAAGTTATTGGTCACATACCAAATCCATATAAAATACTCAAATAAAATCTTAAAAATTGAGTTTGTGGGTAAATGCTTATCATATTTTGATCAAAACAGCAAAGTTGCAAGTCAACATCAATCTTATAATAAAGTGGTCATAAGCTCATAATAATTTTCTAAAATTCCACCGTCTAAATAAGTTACAAATATATTTATGTGACGAAACATTGCATGTGTCATGCACATATTGCCTTGAAACATACCAAATTCTCAGCATATCAAGTATTGTCGTCTTCATGACTTTATGCAAATATCTAGTTTTATGTAGTGATGTAGAAACCATATACGTCATTCTTTTTATTTTTGTGTGGATAAGTAAAATCGCATCGCTAGGATACAATAACCTACTCGTATATGGATGATATAAATGGTCGAAAATGAAGCTACCAGTCCACCACTACCCCATCTACAAATTTAATATACAAAAGTGTTTTTTTAAAAAAAATACAAAAGTGATTTATTCATATAAAATCTAAGAATAAAAATATAAAATGGTGAACTATTGAATGAATTGCTGAATGCAAACAAACAAAACCAAACGTTATGGAAAGCAGAATTTACGGTTAGATTTTAAAACCAAAAACAAAAACATCAATTGCACCGTCCAATTTAGATTCCATGCAAATAATATATATATTCTCTTGAAATTATATAGTTACTTGTACGTCATTGTCTTCTTGTATTAAATGTTGACATCTATGTCTACATATCCCTACACTACACTATATATTTATTAGAATGACAAGAAGTTAAGTTCTTTGTACTTTTCAACAAACTATAAACACTGAGTTTGTTGGAGCGTACTGTTTTACGTTCGTCGTATTCATATGCATATAAAAATGTTATGTTATTAAACTTAATATGTTCACTTCAGTCGTTGGATTCTACCTTTCTCGTTGGACTTTGAATGCCACCATACTCACCACAATGATATATAGATGTAGATTTCAATTCAGCACTAGACACAACGATGTAAATACACTGAAGATGGTGAAATAAATAGTGAAGTCCTTCAAGTAACATGCAGAATGATCGCAATATGATTATGTAACAAACTTTTTGTTTGGATGATTAATAGTAGAAAATAAAAGTTTTCGCTAAGCTCTTTCTCAAAAAAAAAAGGTTCTCGTTGTGGATGCCATGTCGCCGTCGGCTGATATTTTTGCATTCTTTAACTGCGACCTCACATGTAAGTATATATGACCTACCATGAATTGAAGTATAAATGATTACATCTTTATAATATATACTAAGCTTTTTAATTCTGTTTGTATGAATTTTGAATTTTCTAACTTGGAAGTATATTCATTATCAGAAATGTAACTGTGATTTTAATTGAATGTCTCTTGTTGTATTTATGGTATATGATTATTGATAAAACTAGAAACCATCACAATATCCGATATTTTTATAGGGCAATTTTCTCAATAATATTTTTAAGTTTTTGTCACAAAACTAACCCTAAATTTAATATTTATTTTTAGTTTTATTTTTAAAAATAAATTTTACCTCGTAAGCCCCACTACGTAACTCTAAATTCTAAGTATAAATTAGTTAACTTAAGGAATATAAATGTATATTTACACATTTTAATTTATTTTGGTCATTTTTTCTTTAAATGTTATTTTGTGATAATTTTTTAAGGATTTTTTTATATATGGCAACTTTTATTTTTCAGCTTTCCAAACTGGCTAAATCAGTGTTGTTATAAAAATGAGTTTAGTTATGTTACCTCGTCTGATTAATGTCATTAAACGATTGATTTTCCAATGTATAAAAACGACTGGTTTCCTCAGAGCGCAATTAAACTTGACAATGAATTAAAATCAAATTTCTGATATAGTTTTAGCCATGAGAATTAAAACTGTTCGTTTTAGATTTTCATCCTTGTTTCCTAATAACCATAGCTTAGTCCCAAATTTCTTCTCTTTTGTTGTTCAAAATCCTAAGGAGTATCATATAAGTGTAAACTGTACGATCCTAATAAGAGAGGCAGTAGTCAACAGTCGTGGCCCAGTCAATTGAAAAAAATGAATAACATGGGCTTTCTCTTTCTGGCCCAGTCAATTGAAAAAAAATGAATAACATGGGCTTTCTCTCAAGCATAAACAGGTTTTCATAACAAATTGTTTCATTCTTATCAAAAGATGTGGGCTTATAGTACATTTTCATTCAACTAAGCTTCTTCGTCGTGTATATAAAACTACAATATAATTATCGGTATATTTGAATTTTAGAACATTCTACAACAAAAGGCATAGACGTGAACACTGCACTATCATTCAGGGGTCACATGATATATCTTGCACGTGTCAATTACGGATTGGATAGCTTACGTTGAATGGCTAACGTGTCTCTATACCATTGGTGACATGCTGCTAAACCCATTCATAACACGAACAGTTAAACCTAAGGCTAGACACGGATCAAATATAAGTTTTTGAAAGTATTGGTGATCTGTTTTGTTCGAATAATCAATTACCTAATATTTTTAGAATTACTTTAAATGAATCTTGATTGCTCAATTGGTATGGATCAAATTATCAAGTTATATGATCATTTAAATAGCTGAGGAGGCTTCTTCTACTTCATTCATTCTTTCCATCCAGTCTATTTTGTTTGATCTATTCTTCACTTAGATATAGAAAACAGCAAGTTAAGCAAAAATAGTTGGCGGTGGAGCTCCAGAAAGAGGCAGTGCAGCTGCACCTGCAACTGCAAGCATGCGGAGGAGGAAAGGCGGCAACAGCAGCAATGCCCGGTGGTGGAGCTTCTGGTCAGTTCTTCAATTCTACACAGACGATGCTCCTGGTCTCAAGGTTTCTCCAAATGTTGTTCTTACTATGAGCATTGGTTTCATTGCTATTCTTCATGTCATGGCCAAGCTCTACTTTGTCAAGAGCAAATGAACAAAGGGAACATAGCAACCAAAGCAATACCCACTGTTTAGATTTTGTCAGCATTAGTCATTTCATATTTTCATGTTCTTTAGTTTTATTGTTTCTTCACATTGCAAGTTTTGTCTTTCTTCACACGATTTTCCCTTCATGCATGTTTCTTGGTTTTGGTTTAATAGTCTTGCGGTTTAAGGTGGATGCCAATCAATTTGATTCATCTGCTTCTGTGTTTTGGATTTGACCGGTTTAGTTTATTTTTAAGAGGTTTAGGCACTTTTAGTATACTTTTGGTGCGTTTGAATAACTTGTTTTTAACAAAAACCTAACCGAATACTCTTATTGCATACTAAACCGGTTTCTCTGTAAGTGTTCCGATCTGTCTTTTAGGACATTTCATTAATATTATATTAAAAAATAGTAAATTGTAGTTTTAAAAAAAATTATTTATTAAATTTTTGATTAGTTAAAATTTATAAAAATAATTAATCACAAAAAAATAATACGTTTATATTTAAGTTTTCGTATAATTTTTGATGTGTAAAAACTAAAAATATGCATCAATTTAAAATGGAATGAATTTCAAACGGATATGTAATAAAGATAATTAAAGCTAGAAGTTATAATCTAACCAAGAGCAATCCAGTTTCATTTTGATTATTGTTAATTTATTTAAATTTTAAGAAAACAATCAACTTGTTAAGCATGAAGATCATGATGCATCATGACTTGTGATTTAATTTATATCGTAAGTCACATATATCAAAGTCAATTGTGGTAGTTGAGTGGCTTTTATAACTGAAAGGGAGAAGATTAAATGCAGCCAATAAAATCATTTAATGCATATAACTTTTAAGTAGGAACGAAAAACCAGTTGGAAAAAAAAATGAATAATACTAAACAAAAATTAGTGGCGTGATTAGCAGAGTTCGATTTCAAACTAATAATGATATTTAGACCTTAAGCTCTCCATCGGTCACGTGACCACTACGACACGTCACCAAACTCCGTGACTTCCAAAAACCTTCCAAAAGAAACCGTATTGACGAAGACGCTAACGCGAATCATTATTGCGGTTGAAAACGCGATTCTAGCTGCTCCTTCTGTCGCCTGAGCTCCATCACTTTCCGGTGAGAGTTCGAGTGCTGAGTCAGCACAAACGTCGGACTCGACGCCGGTCTGTACTCCGGCACGAGCCTCCCCGATTTGAACCGAACTCCGCAGGCGTTGCAAAGCGTTTTGGGCCCGAGCGGTCCCGTCCTCCACTGAGGCGTCTTCTCCGACGCGCAGTGCGTGCACCTCCTCGTTCCTCCGCCGCCATCCGCCGCCATCGAATCGACAGCTTCGAGTTTCTTGCTAGGGTTACGTTTCGCGACGGAGTAGCATAGCTCGGATTCCGGCATCGGAGCCCAGGTTCCGGCGAGGGAAGGTGACGACGGGGCTCTTGATCGACGGCTTCTAGGTTTTCCGGTGAAGGACACGTCAGGCCTGACGGTCATGGTTAAGGGATTCGCCGGGTAATCGGAGAACGAGTCGTCGACGAAACGTGATAGCCACTCGAGATGAGCTGCGTCGTCGCTCTGCAAAAAAATAAAAATAAATAAACAATTAAACCAACACGTAACCGATTCCATTAGTAAACCGTGCTGGAATAAACCGGTGTAAACCAAACACCATTACGAAGAACATCAAAAAAAAAAAAAACCAACACATAACCGAGTCCATTAGTAAACCGTGGTGGAGTAAACCGGAGTAAACAAAACTCCAATACGAAGAACATCGAACCAACACATAACCGAGTTCATCAGTAAACCGTGCTGGAGTAAACCAAACTCCAACATAAAAAAACCTAGAAATTACAGAATCGGAATTGAAGTTTTGTTAACATACGGGAACGCAGAGATCGTGAGTGAAATCGGGGAGGAGAGGAGGAGGAGGAGGTGGTGGAGAAGCGTGGAAGTTAAAAGGGTTTTCCGACGAAGAAGCGGCGGAGGAAGCGACGGTGGAGGAAGAGGAAAAGATTTCGTCGTTGGAGAAGTCGAGAAGGTCGTCGATACGAAGCAAGTCTGGTGAAGATAAGCCGTAGACGTCCATTGTTAATTGACTCGGGGGTTTGACTCAGACTCGGACTCGCTCACTCAGTAAGTGGCCACTGGTTTAGGGGTTTAATATAGAGTGAGAGTGAATGGAAAAGGACGGGGAGGAGAACGTGCATAGAGTTAACATGCACCGAGACTGACCTGACCCCTCCCTTTTTTTTTTCGACTTTTAAATAATTTTGTCTACATTTTCTTTGAGCATGCATGTGCTATTTACAATCCCCTATATATTAAAAGAGAAACATTTTTAATAAGTAACCTTTAAATTGTAATATAATTACAAGATTGCTATTATGCTGATGTGTCAGCACAAGAGGGCTTCTCACACATTCAATTCAAAAATTCATCTCTTACTAGATTAATTACATTTTATGCCATTGGACATTCCTTATATATTATAAAAACATTATTAACATTAAAAGAATATTGTCAAGTCTTTCCTTAAATAAAAGCTACGGAATTACCTAATATGGTTAACATTTAATGACAATTAAATATTGTCAAATCTTTCTTTAAATAAAAGCTACGGAATTACCTAATATGGTTAACAATTAATTATTCTGAATAATAAAGATTTGATAACAATTTTTTTATCCTCCATCATTTTTGTTTAATTTTATATTTTAAAATATATTAAGTAATCACATTAAACATATAAAAATAGAATTTTTCTTTATCTTTTAAATTTTTTTAAATTATTATAAATTACTAAGAATGTTAAATCTACATTGAAATTTTTGTGATCAATGGTTTAATTTTTTGTGTTATTACAAGATACAAATGATCATAAAATTTATATAAATATGAAATTATAAAATTTATATAAATATGAAATCTCATTTAAAATATGTCATATATAAAATATATAAACATGTTAATTTCAAAGTTTTCATTTAGTAAGAAGCCTCAATTAATAAATATTCATATTAATAAAATTAATATTTTGTTACAACAAATATAAAATTGTTAATAAAATCATATGAGTACAAAGCCTCAATTAATAAATATTTATATTAAAATATATTATATATCTATGTCGATATCATTTAATTTTTATTATATACCACATAAATAAATAAATGATTTTTTACCAACAAAACTAATTGTAAATAAAAAGAGAGATTTTTTTATATTATTTATGTACTTAACCTAATTTAATTATATATGTAATAGTTATTCGCTTCTCAATTATTCAATATACGTAAATGAACACAAAATAAATAATAATATATATAAATAATTTGTATACATAATTAATGTTCATTCTGCACAAGCACGATCCCAAATGTTATTTCATCATATCATTTCAAAAATAAAACTCTTCATATTGAAGTGAGATGGTAAATTATAGCATTTGAATGATATCGTTGAAGTCTAATATAAATTAAATAAGTTTTAAAAAATAAAATATCAGCAAATATGACTCTACTCATCAACCTTATATCAATGGTCCATGACTTTACGTTTGAGGACTTATGACATGATTGTTAAATGATCAAAATTAGTATTCAATGATTATTAGTTTATAAATTTCACTCCGCGCATGCGCGCGGGTAATTACCTAGTATATATTACTTGGGGATTAATTATCACTAAGCTAAATTAGTGTATATTTATACGAAATATTACCTTATTTAAGATTTTAAAATATACAAAATCCCCTTTTTGATTGAAGGAGAGCAATCTATTTCGCGATAGATTTGTTTTCATTGAGTTGATAAACACAACAACAATGTTTTACATCTTTTCAGCGCATGTGACAATACTTAGTGTGAGTTTAAGAAAGCGGGGAAGCATAAACTATATAAACGAGATAATATAAGTTCGTTTAATCCAATTTAGGAATCTCTAAAAGGAGTGTATTCAATCAAAAAATTTAGGTGATTTAATTTTTAATGAAATTTTAGATGAGTTCAATGAGTTAGAGAGTTTAAAGTTATTTTTGTTAAACTAAATTAGAATATCACTTTAAATCAGAAGATTCGATTTTTGATTTTTTAACTAAAAAAATCTATCCAAACATTTTAAAATTTCAAAACTTAAAATATTATCAGTAATCATGAATTTTAGAGTACTTTATAAAATGTCAAATTCAACAACGATAAATTTTAAATAAAATTTTAAAATTTATGTTTGAATAACAAGAAATTTGTTATTTTAATATAAACCACCTAAATCAAATTTATTCATTTGTGTTCTCTGCTCCCTTCGATACAACACTACCAAAATAAAGCTTTGTGTGAATGTGGACCTTTGTTTAGAGTATTCAATGATTTTATTTTCTGGTTTTTACTTTCTCAAATTAAATAAGAAACACAAGAGGAATCTATTTTTCTACATCTTAGGAAAAATGATTTTTCAAACTGAAATATTTAAATAATTAGTTAAATGAAAATTTCAAAAAACATTTAAAATTTGAAGCGTAAGAGCATCCCAAGAGATGATTATAGCTCAGGAAATTTTCAAAATATGCATATATATTAATATTAGTAATTAATTGTGGAGTTCTTAATTTTACGGAAAATTTAATTTAAAGTATTTCTGAAGATTTTTTTGTGTTGGATTAAAATAAAGAACTTCAAAATTAAATAATAATAATAATAATATAAAATATATATACATATATCTATTTCGAAAATTGTGGAACTAAAATCTTTAATTGGGGATGCTCTAAAAGCCTCTCTTAAATTATTAATCAATAAAATAAATAAAATTTGAAAATTGTATTAAAATGTGTAGTTTCAATGTTAATTTGTACTCAAATGTGCCAAGGAGAACTATCGGGCAACATCCCTGGCCGAACGACGACTCTGATCCACTAGTAACATCATTCGCTCCATCGAACTACCATGTTTTTCATTATTCTATACAAAAAAATATTTCTTGATATACTAACGATGGATTTTTCTACTATTTTATTTTAAAAAGTATGAATTAATGTAGTGGGAAATGGGAAAAAATGGATGGAGACAATCAAGGAGATGAGTCGACCGACGATCCGAAGTGCATTGCACTTTGGTTCTATAAATTTCCATGGCCCTCTCTTTTGTCTCTATATTTTTTTTCCTATCATTTATCTTCTTATGTCTCTTTCACTCATTGCTCCTTACTTCTATATTTATTCATTTCTTTTTTTAAAAGCAAAAAATATAATTACTCGTATGTACATGACACATGCATGATATAAAAATAGGGAACCAGTTGTTGTGAACATTGTTATCATATTCGGCCAAAACTAAACTATACGTATATGCATCTCTATTTTGTGCTCAATTTCCATCTAACACTTCGGGGTATATATATTATAAGAAAATAATTGAATTAGATTTTAGGATACGCATTACGTGTATATGCAACCGGAACATATATTTAAAGAAGAACGTATCTTGGAATCACACTCTAAAGATGCACCTCACGGGCTTCGACTTTTAGTGACATGGTGCGAACTTCAGCCTTATCGACAAGAAACTAAAACTTTGATCTGAAATGATCTTTGTTGACTTCTTTCCTTTTTCGAAAATTGTACGTTAAGGCATATTTATATATGGATAAGTTTAAAGAGTATATATGATTTATAAGGCTTTGAACATCGACTGTTTCTTTTTGTACTGTGGTTGGATCTGTACTTACATATGACAAATCGTATGTAAACTGATTGAACATCGACAGAAGCGTACCACAACGTGTCCAAGTCTTCGTATCAGCATTCTTCCTACTGATCAAATAATTACATATGAACAAAAAAATATTCTGTCATTCAAAACAGTAAAATGAAAATTCTCTAAAATTTAAAATCTGTTGTGTGTTGCCAAAGGAAAATTCCCTCAAATATATATTTTTAGTTTTTTTTTTTCATAAAATATCTCTAAAATGACTTTGTTTTAAAAAAAATAATTTTTATTTTATTTTCTTTTAATTTTAAACATCACTTCCAGAACTTCAACTTATAACTCTAAAACTTAAATTTAAATTAGTTAATCGAAACGGTATAAATGTATATTCACATCTTTTAATAAAATATTTTTATTTATTTTCTCCTTAAAAACTATTTTTGTGGCAAAATTTTTTTTAGAGTTATCCTAAATTATTTCTCATTTCCAAATGCAATTTAATTATTTGCTTTTTCGTTTGTTCAGTTCAATTCGCTTGGTGTTAGCAACTGCATACCACAAGAATGAAAATAGTTTTTACTAACAAGAGTTTTGTGTAGAGTAAGTGATAGATATATGGAATGATACGTTTTTATAATATCCAACCCAACCAGACTGGACTGTAGTCCGCTGTTAACCTATAGTAGTTCTATGTGTTGAAGGAGTTGTTGGTGGAAAAGAATTACTGATTTTTTTATACGAGCCGACAATTTTAATTATTGGCCTATCCATATAGAAAGAAGTTCTGAAGCTAAATATATTTTAAGTAACACAAAAAGAGATACCAGTGAAAATAAAGATAACTCAGCAAGACCACGTGGCTCCATGTGAGGACCGTTCTCACCTTCACGTGCCCCTAAGATGAAAAGTTCATGAAAGAAGACGAAAGCCATGAAGAAGGTAAAAACCCCCCAAAGTGTGGCAGATAATTCTTCACACTATTTTTTCAAAAGTTTGCCCAAAAAAATTCTTACTTTTTTTTTTCCTTCAAAAGATTTCAATTGCTATTAGGCTTTAGTATCAGTCGACTATGAAAACAACTAACATGTACTGTTTTTTTTCTTAAATACATGTAATGTTTCTTTAGGGTATTTTCTCTTAGTATATAGAAAGTATTGGAAGTGAGAGTGATAGGTTTCTTTAGGGTATAACGTTTACAATATGTTATTCAGTAGAGTATTATATAGTAAGGCGATTGCAATATGTTCAAGCATTTGCTAGTAAGGTGTTCCACTTTACACATTTACTTCTGAAAAAACAACTATGACACGAAACGAGAGGAGGAGCCAACTGAGATAAATTGCTTTTATTCAACTTTTATAATTTTTGTTTTACTACCGACAACAGTTTATCCAACTGGCAACTTCTGTCCCATTCAGAAGGTTCCTTTCATAGCTATATAATATATAATATTTCTTCGTTGTAAAACTTTTAAATCGCAAGTAGGCAAAAGTTACATAGAGAAATTTGTATAGTGTTTCTTGCGAAACAACAATTTGGTGTTCGACCTTATCCGGTTACCTAGTTGAAACGATGAAATAGTGAAAAGTTTTTAAATATTTATGTTATTTTGTTGCCATGAATTAGAATTTTGAACTACACGGAATTAATTACATATATGTATTTAACCGCAACACTAAAAGTATGATTATCTCGGAGTTTTTAAAGTGGGGTTCTTAGCGAAATATAATAAACTATTTCTTAACTTTTAATAAAAAAAACTAAAACCCGGTTCTTAAATAGATTTTTATCGGAATATAAGAAACTATTTCTTAACTTTTAACTAAAAAAATTATGAACCGGTTTAAATACCTTATTTAATAACTGATTTTTAGTTTTTTTAGTTAAAGTTAAGAAACAATTTTTTATATTTCATTAAGAATCCCATCCTAAAAGCCTCGGATTAATGATGTTCTAAGCAACAACATATGTATCCAGCGGGGCCGATAACCTTTCAATTTTTCTTTCTAATATAATTTTAGATAATTATGTTATTTTGTTGCCATGAATTACAAAACCACTTTATAATAGAAAGGATAGAATATATCGAACATAGTATTGTTAACACACATAGATACACAATGTGAATTAAAAAAAAAAGTTAATAGAATACAAAATATTTGCAACAAAACCATATTTAAAATATGTGATTCAACGAGAAAAACGGGAGTAGGGAGAATGTGACGGTGCTTAGTGGGCCATGCATGTCATGGTTCAGTACATCGACGTACGGTGCACTCATCTTCTCTCGAAAGCTCTTCTTTAGAGTTAGAGGCTTTCATAGTGGTTTTACTTTGCCTTTTATTCTCTTTCTCTGAAAACAAGAACCTCTGATTATTCGTTTTGATGATACATACGAATATTATCGTTGTGCTTAACATCAACAATTCCTTGTTTTTTTAGGTTCATTTTTGCTTCCTTGAATCACGTGAGGCGGTGATCCCAAAGCAAACACGTGCGACCTCATGTGCCCATAATGACAAGCTAGTGTTATTTTATTTGTTGTTAGCTCGCTAGAGTACGTGCTTTATTCATCACTTAGCTCGTCGTTAATCACCTCTTAAGCAAAAAAGTATTAGCTTAAGCAAATAAGTATTAGTTTAATTCAGATAATGTTTACCCTTCTGACGATTAACATGCAAAAATGATGACCTTATGCTCATCCTCTGTCCTTCTTGTCCCCCTTTTCATTTATAATACGAATAAATTGTTGAGTTGTGTATGGATGCTATTCATGTTTTCTTGCAGATTTTTTTTACAAAAAGTTATTTAGGATGAAGATATAATTGGTTAAAATAGGTATATGCTCTCGTTGAATTGTTGCAGAATTTTAAAGACGAGAATAATAGCTAGTGGCTTTAAACCACAAAAAAAAAGAAAAAGAAGAAAAAGAAGGCATTAGCTTGTGATACGAGCTGAATCCGATCAATGAGCTAATCAATAATGAAATAAGTAGTCGCTTCTGTAGGGTCAGGATATCTCTGTATAATTCAAAAAAAAAATGGAATAAGTAGTCGTAGTTGAATAATTATAAAACAGTACCAATGCTTATTGAAACATATTGCATTAAAGTTTAATTTGTGATGGATTAAATGGACCAGTCTACGGAATTGTTTTATAGGTATAATTTGAATAAATTCACTAACCTAGTTCGGTTGGATCCTAAACCCGTTGAATTCATCGGAGTGTAAACATGAACATAGTTATCGGTTTTGCGAATCTTTATTCATCCATAAGAGATATTTAACAAAAAAAAATAAAGACACAAAAGAAGAGAGAGATTGATTCCTATTGACCTACACGGCTACACTAATCAAATAAGAACAAAACATTTCATCTAGTTTGTGGGATCTGCATAGTTCAGCCGTGTCCTAAATGAAGTAGTGAAGTACACAAGTACATGTTGATGATTTTAGCCACGCAAGCTTTTTGTTTCCTTCACGTCATTTCAACGGGTTTTGGAGGTTGGCTAGCGTGAAGATGATGTAGAGTGGGCTTTTGTGCTTTAGTGTTTGTATTTGTATTGTGAATATAAGCATGGGCCGTGGGGTCTAGTCTCCATAGAATGCGACAACGACCACTTGAAGAAAATGTTTGGTGTAGAAAATGTGTCGGACGGTTAGATAGAAAACACTTACGGCCGTCGTATAGAGCCGTTAGGAACCGTTAACTTGTTTCATATTCCCCGGAGCAGTCGTACGGATCAACTTGCGAAGAAAGTTAGAAATAGAGATTTTATATTTTTCCATATAGACTAGATATCGTCAGACAAAAGTCTTCTACTGAGAAACGATTCGTCTGACTATAACTTGGTCTAAAAAATTGGATAGCCGACAAAAAAAAAACGTTAGGAACGTCGCGGTGCGTTAGAGTTCTGCGATCTGGTCTTGATTAAGGCACCTTGACCGTTTTAAAAAGCCACAATCCAGAGTTAATGAACTGACTTGGGCCGTGAAGCCTAAATCTAAAACCCATCTATGAAAGTTCGATTCATTAGGGAGGAAGTATCATGGTGCAGGTATTATCCAATTTAAAATCATAAACCTATGGCTTCTCATCCTGATTAAACTGGATTTGACTTGCTAAAACACGTTTTTTCCTTCTATAATATTCAAAAATGAAATATGTAATATCTTAAAGTATTACATAGGAATCCATCAAAACAATTAGTGTTTTTTTTTCCTTCTTTTAAAGTTTGAAGTACAACTTTTGCTCAATAGACTTTATTCCATCGTGACCTACTCACTCAAAAAGTGATGCTTGTAAGTAATCAATCGAATCATTTTGTTTAGACTAAGGTTAACTAAATTTAGATTTTGATGAAATGTTTCTAGAAATATTTAGACAGAAATTGATGGTGGCAGTGACTTATGGATGAGATGTTAACAGGTGGAAGTGGTTCCCACACAGAATCGGGTGGACGGTCACTAGCCTTGCCACTATTTCACCGGACCCATCCACGCCGATCTGGAGCCACGGAGGTTGGGAGAGTGGGGCACGCGCTGTGACTTCTAGTGAACTTGCCGTTAAGACAACGCTATATATAGCTTTTTAGATATTTCGATGCATGTGTTAAGCAGAGACACGCGTAAGGTTGAGATTAATGGACAAAATGTGTTCAGATAAATGGTCCCCTTATAGGTAATAAGAGAGAAGCATGGAACAGGAGTCTTCCTCCTCAATGTCCTCATGTCTATATCTAATTTTATCTATATGGCCTCTCACATACATAGCCTCTAAGAGAGGTTATGAATATTCCTTACTTTCTTAAAATTATTCAATGTATCTCTCTATCAACTTGTTCATGAATATGTCTATGTGTATAATATACTTAACCCAAGAAACAAGATAGAGAAAACAAACTCACAAATATTGTTTACGAGATAATATATCAAGCACTCGAAATTTTAATCCTTTCACCGGCTATCTTGATTTTTTTTTTTTTTAATTTTCCTTATGAAATCTTACAAATTCTGAAAAGTCCATAATCTTTTCAAGTTAGGGATAAGAGCAGACTTGCTCGAATCTAGGATCTCTGCCCTTCCAATTACATGGTTATGGATATGCACTTTAAAGTTACTATCGTTTTTGTTTTGTATTTGATTCATGCATGTCATCACCTTGTATAAACTTCAGTTAACTATTCATAAAAATACGTGATGGTTTATACAATGTACAAATATTCATGTTTTTGAATAAAATGAAATATTTATCATGATATACTAAATTATTAAGGATGATCGATGCTTTGTTTTGTTTGCATGCATATTTTTCAGCACTAGAAACTTAAAAACCCTAAAAATTCCACTATCTTTTTTAACGCACACCTATTGGTTTTGGAATAAGATAAGACTAAAATATATAGCTATAACTTTTATAATACCAAACAAAATATGTTGTGTTCCAAAGAAAAAAATGAAAAGTACACAATTGAGTGTTATTGTTCGAATTAAAACTCAAAATGATATTCTAATTATAATCGTATTAGATTTAAATAGAAAATATCTTGATATATAAACTAGTTTAGCTATAAACTACATCTGAACTGAAGCCTAGGGTTTATGATATTTTCTTGTTGTACGAACACGGTTTATGATATTTTCTTCTTGTACGAACACGTTAGACGTGTTCTTTGTTTTCTTGCGTAACATATTGGGAAAAATGTTGTCAGAGTTGACTGGCACTATTACAACATGATTCTCGAATTGGCTGATTTTTCTTTATATGAATACATTTTACCATCAATATTACATTTCCATATATAATATACTCCCAAGAACAGTAAATAAAAACAAGGGCTCCACTCATCAACTTATACTACGTACTAAGCCATCGTGTTTATATGTCAGTTTGATAATCTACAGAAGTCTCCAAAAACTTAGAAACAATCGCATTTATAAACGTCGTCTAGTTAAGTAGGTTTCAATTGCTTATATAAAATTTATATGGCACACGGGTTTTACTATAGTGGATGGTTATATATATAAAACATAGCTTTATACACGCACGCGTTATGTAGATTTAATTAAATAAGTGTTCTGGAAATGGTGTGATGCAACTCAAACACGATATAGACGTATTGATATAAAAATCTGAAGGACTTAGACCATCACCAACCCAAGCACCCCACTTGGGGTGCTTGTTTTTTTTTTTTTTTGCTTTTTAAAAAAAAAAAAAAAAAAATTAAAAGTAGACCAATCACGGGTCGCCACGTGTCAGTGGGACCCGTGAACAGTGCAAGAACCATAAGAAAGGGGGTGCTTATTTGGGATTTTTAAGCACTTCATTTAGGGGGTGCTAGTGGGCCCCACTGCCTAAGCACCCCACTAAGCACCCCCATTGAGGGTGCTCTTAGAGCATAATTATCCGGGGTTTTTAGGAGGGGTTCTTGCACTGTTCATGGGCCCGGTTTTAGAAGGGGTTCTTGCACTGTTTGCGGGCCCCACTGACATGTGGCGGCCCGCGATTGGTTCATTTTTTAATTTTTTTTTTCTCTTTTTTTTTAAAACAGCAAAAAAAAAAAATTAAGAATCCATTAGAGGTTCTAGGGATAATGATGCCCTTAGGATTCGATCAAGTTTATTTAAAGTTATTAATGTAATGCACGAGAAATTGAACGAGTTGACTAGTCTATCTTCAAATTTATTACCCTGTGAATGCATTTGTGTTACGTACATGGATTCATAAAAGTAGATCGATATGAAGATGAAATCAAAACATCAACTTTCTTTTTCTGAAAAAGAAAATATCAACTTTTTCACATTTTTTCCAACGGAATAAAATTCTTGTTAAATTTGCATAACTGTACTTAATACCATATCATATATTAAACAAATTGTTTTTCTTAAATTAAACGGTGATCAAACGTATCGATACAAATAACTATCAATCTAGGAGACTGAAACCATTAGGTCATGATTAACCCGGGTCTCTTAAGGTGGAGTTTTTAACGTAAATTTTTTTTTTTTTTTTTTTTTTTCATTTTTTCCCCGCTAAGAGACGGCTCTTATGGTTCTTATTTAAGAGACGGTTCTTAGGTTTTCTTAGTTAAAAACTAAGATACGTCTCTTAGAAAAGCTAAGAACCCCACCTTAAGAGACCCCGATTAATCTTGTTCTTAGTTTCTTTTTTTTTAAAGAAACCATTAGTTATATATATTTTGTTTTAAATATTATGGGTTTAATATTTTTTCATGCAATTCATTGTCAAGATGATATCAGATTCTCGTTCACCAAGTATAACATTTATTTTATTATGTAAAATAATAATATGCAATTGTGTGATTTGTATCTTGTGAAGCTTAATTAACCAAAACGGGAGTGTTTGCCACGCTCTCTAAATACGGAGATAAAGTCAAAGAAATGACATCCCACAAGTTTCCTTCTTCGTGAAAACCCTAAAAAGGACAAAGAAAGGGCTCCAACAAATAAATGCAAATAAGGTTTCAAGGGTAAAATCGTCATTCGAATGGTCGAATTTTATATTTTAAGGTTCTTTGTTTCTACACCTCCCAAGCTCAACTGAAAACGACTGCAAAGCAACCTGCGGTGTCTACCTGCCTTATTACGCTATTATATTTGTATTAATATATATCTTTCTTGGTAGTCTAAAGAAAATATTATTACTTATGGACCGACTTGCGAATAAAATAAGTTTAAATTAACCCATTTATATTTCTTTTTTCCCCTATTTTCCTTATAGAATCAGTTCTCACCTTTTGTTCTCTCTCATTCTCTCCTGTCCTCTCCTCTCCTCTCCTCTCCTCTCCTCTCCTTCATATATTCTCCATCTCCTGCTAGCTAAGGTAAACAAGAATGGTGGATCTCGAAAGAAAAGTGTGTTGCATGTGTGGTGATGTGGGTTTCTTCGACAAGCTCTTTCATTGCAGCAAGTGCCTTAATCGCTTCCAACACTCGTATGTTTTTACATATTTTTAGTTTATCCATAACATATGTGTGTAATTTCATCATCATCATCATCATCATCATTCATATTAACAACATATAATAGATTTTAATCACACTGAACGGGGAGATTACGTGCCACGTTCATTCACTATGTATGTCATATTTAGACAGATGATCATCATACATCAAATCACAAGCATGCATATAGATGTGTATATTGTCAAATCAGACAAGAACTGCTTCAACAACTACACATAACTTAATCATCATAAAGTCGTCATCATCATCATGATAATCGTGATACAGGTACTGTAGTAGCTATTACAAAGAGCAAGCTGATCCAATTAAGATCTGCGATTGGTGTCAGTATGAAGCCAAGAGTCGAACAGGAGCAAAGCACGGTGGATCTTCTAAAAGATCGTACCGGTCGGAATATTCTTCAGGCCACCAGATCAAACAACAAGAGATTAACCAAGTAGCTACAAGTAGTAGTGTTACTCCAGCAGCGGACAAGGGTAAAAGCGGCGTGCCTTCTCCTAGAACGGCCACTCGCAGGTACAAGCTTCTCAAGGATGTCATGTGTTAGTAATGTTCTCTAAGTAACCAAAAGTTGAGAGAGTTTATTGTTAGAGAGTTTAATTAGGATCTGAGATAATAAGACGCATGTATGTAAGATATAATTAGGGATGTCGTAGATGTTGCTATGAGTGTGAGAAGCAATGTAACTTACCTGCGGAGTTATGTATGTCATGGATCCATGATGATGTTAGTGAGTGTTTAATATAAATATTAAGTGTTTTTGGGTTGAATGATTGGTTAATCACCTATGAATTTTGTGTGTGTGTGTGTGTGTTATCCCTCGATCGGCATTCGATGACACTATCATATCGTTATTTAAATACAGGCCACATAGTATAACAATCATTTTAACATAGTTTCTTGTATTGATAACGATTTTTTGTTTTTCATAAACTTAAAAATTAATGTTATCTATGGAGCGATTTATGTTAACCTACGTTTAAACACTATAGTCTACTATCAGATTAAGTTTATAAGACATAGAAAAAAACATGTTCAGAAAGTTGATATAGTTTTGATTATTGTAATCATTTGTCGACTTATAATAAAACAAAATGATAACCATGGAAAATAAGTTCTGAAGATCAGTAGAGGTTTGATTATTATATGTAGATCATCTCACATTCTTTCCTCAAAACCCAAATACATCGACTTGTCTTTCATAGTTTTAATATTTGTGTGTTTATAGAATAAGTTCGTATAAAGTAATGTAACAAGACTTCAAACATTATATGCTATAGATTTACAAAATTTAGTGTAGCATTTTCACCATCAGAAAGTCGCATGGTGATATTAATTTGCTTGGTTTCACGATTACATGAATTGAGTCATAAGCAAAGCAGTGTACATGAACATCGATCCACATATATTGCTGAGATGATTCAGGAGAAGTTAATGCATTTTTATTTACCCATTTGTCCTGTTTCCTCTTTTGGACCAAATTATAATAAAATATGATATAACTAAAACTAAAAGCTGCCACCTTCTTTCTATGCCACTCAAATTCGTTCTACGTCCTTTCTCTTTTTTTTTTTCTTTTGGCACTAAAAAATACCGCTTAAACAAGTGATAAACATGTGACTTGTTGTCGAATGGCATCATAATCTTTTTTTTCCTTTTTGTTAAAGCATACCTCACATAATCACATGAAAAATTTGGTTTTATCGGTACCATATGATGTAGTTTTCCAAGTTCATGATATTAAAGCCCTTTCTCAAAAAAAAAAAAAAGAAGTTCATGATATTATAATGAATAAGAAAGGTTGTCTTGCTTTTACCAAAAGGAAAAAAAAGAAGAAGAGGTCATTACGTCACCACACTCAAACCTTGAAATATCTGAATTAGGGCTTAGGACAAGAGTAACAACTACAATAGGTAAGGGGTGTTATGGTAATATCAAGTACATTGAATTATAGGAGATAGATGTGTTAAAGTGAGTTTTTTTCATGAAGATATGGCATGGGAGTGTGCATGATTATTCCAATACTTGGCAGTTTCCGTGATTACTCCAAGTCAAGTGTATGTATGTATTTGGGACTGGGATATTATTTTGCTACTGATCACTTAACAAAGCCCTTTTAAGGATGCTGTTAGGGAGGTTCTTTGGAGTTATTTGTACAGTTTTATAATGGTTAGACACATATCTAAAGCCACATGTAATTAAGTGATCTTGACATATGGATCATCAACTCTGCAACCAAATAACGATGTCACTTAACACCACGATGGTGACTCTCTTAACAGAGTAATGAGTATATGGTTGGAAGGGAGTACGAGCTCTATTGAGAGACAAGGACAAAGTACCAAATGCACTGTTCATCATTTATTAACCCATTAATGTATAATAAGCATGTCATTTTATAGAGAGATTAATATTAATTGATTATGGTTTTAGTGAGAAGAGATACTGATGCTTGTGCAGTGATCCCACCATGCTTTGAGAAAGTTTCAGATGACATGGTTGATGATTAGTTCTCTCCTTTGAGCCAAGTTATAAAATCTAGGTTTTCATTCATACGTACAATTAAATAGTTAATAAACTTTTATACAGAAAATACGAAGAAACAAATCACTATATAATGAATAAAAAAATTGATAATAAGAAAACTTAAAGCTACGACCACAATATTCTTTCTCTGCCACTCAAATTTGTTCCACGTCCTTTCTCCTTTTTTTTTGCTACTAAACTAAGTAGTCTAGTATCGCTTAAATAAATGATAAACATACTTCTCGAATGGCATCAAACTTGTAATTATTTTTATAAATAACCATAGATTACATAATCACATATGATATTTCTCCTAAGTTCATGATATTATTATTTCTACGAGTTACAAAATTGATAGTCAAATGTAAAAAAATAAAAGGTTCGTAACGTCACCACCCTAACAACTACAGTACAAAAAAGGTCGGAGGGTTATTATGGTAATACCACATTAATAAGCCAACTTGATAATAAAGAGGCCCATATTAAAGAATTGGCCCATCAGCCATAAAAAAAAGAATACATCAACAGTGAAGACAATTAAAGACACTTCTCTCTCTGTTACTGTCTTAGTGACACGAAGAAGACGAAAGAAGTATGCATAACGCAAGAGGATCTTTGGCGAGAATCGTCAGAGATAAGCTATGGAGATCCGGTTACCCATTGAGGAGCTTCTGTTCCCTTAAGGTCGACCTGGAGAATCTCGATAAACAGGTTCGTGTGTGTATCGTCATCGTTATTCACTGTCTCTCGTATCCTTCTTTGTATAAAATTGATTTTTTTTTTTTTGGAATTTAGGTTCTTGTTGAAAGAAGCCTTTGTTCGCGTACTGTGATTCTCAATCGACCACTTGCTCTCAATGCCCTCACCACTCACATGGTACATTGATTCTTGATATTTGCTGGCTTGTTCAGACGATGATTTGTGTTGGTTTTGGTTTAGGGAGTTAGGTTGCGGAAGCTTTATAAGAATTGGGAAGAAGATCCTCATATCGGGTTCGTGATGATGAAGGTAACTTGTGAAAAACATTGTTTCTTTTATGTAGATAAACCCTCTCTCCGAGTATTTAAATAAAGTCTAAATCATAGCTTCATATCCGCGTGGCCACAAGGTGAAATGTAATGACTTGCCTTCGAACCTGGGTTGCTTAGCTTCCCAAGACATTATAGTTACTTCTTACTCCTTCCGTTTCATTATATAAGTTTTGTTGTTTCACAAGATGTCTGCACAAATCTAGATAACTTTAACTTTATCAAAAAACTGTTTAACCAATTAAACTTTGTTATTTCTATTTATAATTAGATAAATTAGTTTTAAATTATATTTCAATGATATATTTGGTAGAAGTTTACTTAATATAGATGCATTGAGGTAAAACATAAAATAATATGAAACAGAATGAGTATTATTTTCTATCGAAATTCATGTGTATTTGAGATGTGACAATGTTCTTAACACCTCTTCTTGAACTGTGGTATGTTGAAGGGGAGTGGAAGGGCATTTTGTGCTGGTGGCGATATTGTGTCTCTCTACCATTTAAGAAAGAGAGGTACATAAAAAATTACATTCATTATACATTGTGATCGATCATTAGATGGCATGGGAAGCTAGATAACTTTCTGAACGTAATTAGATGTCATGTGGGGGAAGAAGGTGTATGATTAAGTGTAATTGTGGTGTTTGGTATGTGTATTGGGGTTTTACTACTGATTAGTCTTCTTACATGTATGTGTATTGTATCTTATTTTACACTCTCTGTAGTCAATGCTATTTGTTTCATTTCTTTTTTCTTCTTCAATCAATGTAGGTAGCTCGCATGCTATTATGGAGTTTTTCTGGAATTGGTATAATTTTATATACTTGCTAGGCACATATCTTAAGCCACATGTAAGTTATCTTTACTTTTTTTTTTTGTGATTATTAACGATGTACCTGAACATCAGGATAAGTAGAAGAATGTCACCATGGTTCTCTATGCGTGTTAGGTGGCAATTCTTAACGGTGTTACCATGGGAGGCGGAGCTGGAGTTTCCATACCTGGCACATTTCGTGTTGCTACTGATAGAACTGTATGTGATTTTAACCTCCGTTCTACACTTGTGAAAACTTCAATTCTACCACAAGTTTAATATCACTTTTCTAAATATTTATAAAATATTTAAAAACTCAAACTCGCTCCTTTAACACTAAACCCTAGACAATAATCAATAAAGTGTAAACCCAAATGTTAATATATTTTTAGCTTCAACTTGACTTGTGCTATGTTTAGTAACTTCTCCTACACTTTTCACTATTTGTTTCCACCTTGTTGGAGAATGCAGTAACTAGTTATTGGATATTGCAGATTTTTGCTACCCCTGAAACAATTATTGGTTTTCATCCTGATGCTGGTGCTTCTTTTAATCTTTCCCACTTACCTGGTCGCTTAGGTATGCTTGTGAACTGCTTATATTCTCTACAGAATTGTTGTTTGAACACCTACCATATAAAATTCAACAGGAAGGTTAATAACAAGTCATGTTTAATAACTACAAACTCAGCTTAACTTTCTCTTTTATCTTTATAGTTCTCAATGCTTCATAGTATACTTTAAGATGGATTGATTTAATAGGAGTCTATGCAGGGGAGTATCTGGGTCTGACTGGGCTGAAGCTGAGTGGCGCTGAAATGCTGGCATGTGGCCTTGCCACACATTATATTAGTAGTGCGGTAATATCAGTTACATATATTCATTACATTTACGTGCCAAGGTAGTAGTTAATGGTTTCTTCTCCAAAACACAGGAGGTTCCTGTATTGGAAGAACAGCTCAAGAAGCTCTTCACTGATGATCACTCTGTTGTTCAAACAGCCATAGAAAAATGTGCAGAAGTTGCTCATCCAGACAAGACTAGTGTTCTTGGCAGGTTTGTTTTTCCCTGAGTCCTGCCTTGTATTCAATCTCATACCAGCTAATTTTTCTTTTTTTTTTGTTCCTGGATTTTTTCTTAGGACCGATTTACTTGAAAAATGCTTCGGTCATGACACAGTGGAAGAAATTATTGATTCTTTGGTAAGTCTCTTTTCAAATAAAACCGCGAGTTTAAGAGGGGGTGTTTGTGACAAATGGTTTTCACCAGGAAACCGAGGCTGGTAGAACAAAAGACACATGGTGCACTATGACTCTACATAGACTTAAAGAAGCCTCGCCCTTGTCCTTGAAAGTTGCATTGAGATCTGTAAGTTCACAGCTAACTTGTTAACACATTTATCAAAGATCTCAACTTATGTAGCATAACTTTCTTTTAACAAAGGTCCGAGAAGGAAGATTTCAAACACTTGATCAATGCTTAATTCGAGAGTATAGAATGTCGCTACAAGGAACACTAGGGAACTTCTCCGGCAATTTTTGTGAGGTATATAAAACTTGACATTGTTAACAGTGTTAATGAGTGTGACATGATGAGTAATGTTCTTTAATGGTGTACAAGGGAGTGCGAGCTCGATTGATAGACAAGGACGAAGCACCAAAGGTATTAGGGTAATCTTTAAGCACGTTCATTATAAAGAGAGTACTTGTGATTAAAGATTTTAACAGATAGATATTGGTGGTGTGCAGTGGGATCCACCAACCTTGGAGAAAGTTTCAGAGGACATGGTTGATGATTACTTCTCCCCCTTGACTCCCTCTGAACCTAATCTTGACCTTCCCGTCAAACTCAGAGAAAGCATTTAGATTACTTCAGGTGTGGATCATCACCACTTCCCTCAAATCTATATTTATTACTATAGGTGGTTAGTATTGATCACCACTTCTCTATGTTTTGAGACAATGAAGGAGGGGGATTTGATTCACCTACTTGTATAATTTTGAACAATATAATCAAAATCATTGTTTTTAAGTACCGCGGGTTGGACTGACCGAGCAGAGGACTGAAGCCAAATCTAAAGTGAGTTACAAGTTACAACACTGTTAATTTGACTTGTCTATGTGCCCCATGGGCCAAGTATACGCAAATGAAAGAGAGTACAAAGCTCTTAACACTACTAGGTTTTACACAAATCCTGGAATCTATCTTTGCCCCGGTTTGGTCTCTTATAAGGACAATAAATCTGTGCTCATACAAAAAAAAAAAGCAAGAGACATTTTTAACTGCTTTTGTTTTTCCGCTTCTTCTTAGGTTTGACAGCATCTTTGAGTGTCATCTCTCCAGCCTTGTGTTTTGTAGCTTCACCTGTACCTTTCTTCTTCTCTAAATCTTCTGTTACTTCTTCTTGCGCATTACCAGAATCGTTTGTCTTTTTCTTGATCGGTGACGACTTAGTCACTGAATCTCCTGGTTTAGAAAAAACAGAACAAGTTTCAGTTCTGCCTCGATGAAGAAGTAAACCACAATTAACAAAGGTAAAGGGAACTTTTACCTTTTGAAGCAAGAGAAGCTTTAAGTGAATCAACATCCATAGCTTCTGTGTAAGGATCCCTGTTCGACAACAACGATTCAGATGCCTGGTAGATGATATGCAAGAACATGAGAGAGATTGAGACTTTACCAGTTTGATGGACCGCCTTTGAAATTGCCAGGAGAGGCAGCAGCTTCTTGTTCCTTACTGCTTTTTAGTTCAACTGAAGATAGGCTCAATCTTTCAACATGTTCCCGAGATATCTCAGCAGCTATTTCCTCATCTGCAGACTTCTTACGTCCCTCCTTCACAGCTACAATAGGTCCAGAAACTTCAGGTTTAGCCAATGTAGGATGCCGCTTCACCTTCTGTAAGCTCTTCTCACGGTTGTATGCTTCAACCTGCACCAAGAAAACAAAGCACCACAACAGAAGTTAAGTGTTGAATCTTTTTGCATCCCAAAGGCTTTGAATTTGGCAACCTTACCTCTTCTCTGATTATCTTTGTTGTTGCAGCAGCTCTTGAAGAAGCAAGACGGAGACAATGAAGGATTACACTATGGTTCACGCCTTCTTCTCCAGGTTTTTGGATTGCGCATATATCTCCATTAGCATTGACTGTCACAGTCATTCTCCCACACATTACCTCTTCTTCAATATAAGTTGGGTCCATCACCTGCATAACAACACAATACCCGTTTCTTGTCTCATAACAACACAATACCCGTTTCTCAATAAAAAACAGTTTTGTTACCACAATGTTGCCTTTATTAAAAAATCCAAACGTGAAGGCTATAGGGAGATGATGTATTATCAGTGGGAGTGGCTCCCTTTCCTGCAAAAGAAAACAATTGAACTTGATAACTTCTTCTCTACTTTAACAAATTCTTACAAGATGATATAAAAATATGACTAACCTCTAGTGAATGTATGATAACTTCTTGACTGTTCTCTCCTCCTACAGTGCAGTCAGGTCTTCTAAACGTCATAAGGGCTGCTAACGCAGCAATATTTGCAGCATCAACCAAGTTCCTATTACAAAGACGAGTGATAAAAACACACAAATAAGAGATCATCTTATAACCAGAACCTTCAATGAACATAACTGCAACCAATAAAACCTACCCTCCATTGTCCAAGATGTGAAGATCAATGCGAACAGACCAGACCTTCTTTCCAGCTAGAACGCAGAGTGACTCTGTATCTACCGCACGGCTTTCTCTGCAACCAATACATTGACCAATCTCTAATTACCCCAACGAGACCAACAAGCAGCGTTTCTGCATCTTTCACACAGACAGTCTCAAACAGAGATATTTACCTTAGGCCACGGTCTATTATACGTCCCAGCTCCACAGCAGATTCTCCAGGACGGCCAGGCTCAAACGATGGATCAGCCATAGGAGAAAACTCAGTGAAGAGAGACAGAGAGCCTTCATTAGGTCTGTCTTTGTAAGGTTGTACCAACTGAGCAGTCACAAAACCCATCACATGAGTGTGACCAAGCTGAACTTCAGAGCTACCATATTCTCTGTCAATTCACGCAACATTAAAACCTCTTTAGTTACAAAACCCCACAAGAAAAGTTGAAGTCTTTCTGAGCTAAAAACATCATAACCTTAGAAGACTCCAAAATGCAGAAACAGTAAGCTTAAAGAGAACTTACTTTCCAAACTTAATAGTAAGCTTGCGGTAATCATAAAGACCACGCCCATCTACTCTG
Organism: Moricandia moricandioides; assembly: GCA_905132885.1. Lineage (NCBI taxonomy): Eukaryota > Viridiplantae > Streptophyta > Magnoliopsida > Brassicales > Brassicaceae > Moricandia > Moricandia moricandioides. Next base: position 162,503 of record CAJHQQ010000315.1, on the reverse strand, counting down.
AGCTCAGATTGCAACGCAGTCTCCACGAACTTACTTTCGTTAACAGTCAACCTCCACATATTAGCTAATCTCCCCTCCATTATTTACTATCACTACAAACACTGTTCCAGAAAATAAAATAAAAATCAAAACTTTCGAATATCTTTGTTCAAACTTTAGAACATGACTAAATATGATGAAGAGGAAGAGAAGGGTTTTACCGTTTATGTCTTTGAAAGCGAAAGAGACACTTGTACAACAGTACGGCGGTGCTCGGCGGCGACTGGGAAGAGGTTTTGGGGGAGAAGCGACGTCTGAGAAAATATGATTATAGGGCTCTTCATTTTTTGAACGAAAAATAAAGGGCTCTTCATTTTTCAGGCTCGGCCCAATATAATCTGGGCCTTTTGACATAACGCTGATTGTTTTTTGGGCTATTTTCAGAATATATTTAATTGATGTTGTAAGCCCGTTTGTTGGATTTTTTCAATGCGCGAAAATGAAAAGAAAAAAAAGTTACTCTCACAAAATCTATCGTATTGATGAGTATAAAGTTTTCTATTGTTTGAATAGTAATCACAGTAAAACTAAAAAAAAAATATAAGTTTCCTTGATAGACAGTTTCATAGCATAACTAGGAGTAACAATCTCTCCATCCAGTCAAAGCCTTATTATGATAGACTAATCATCAAATTTTAGGTGATAATATTACTGTCTTTCTCAGTTTCTCACTACTCAATGTTCATATTAGTAATAAAAAAATATTATTCTGATGGTTTTTAGTTGGTATGACTTCAAAATAACTCGGTTTTATCCGAAAAGATTTTCTTAAATTTGATTTATACCGATCTATATGATTCATATCGATTTAAATTATTCTAATTAATCGATTAAAATCAATTTAAATTAGTTTAAATATGTTAATTTAATTAATAATGTTAGTATAGATCTACAAATATGTCTAATTTCTTTTGTTTTGCAGATTTAATTTTAATAGCTTATCACAATAATTTTATATTTTTATTTAAAAACTAAAATGTTATCATAGAAATATCATATATATATATATATATATATATTAAATAAATCAATAATTTGTTAACGTATAGGCTTTGCCTAAGCCCCATAATTCGCCTAGTCGTTAGTACACTATAAACCGTCTAATTACCGCCTAGCGATTTCTTTAACATTAGTTTCTAAAAGAAATGCATTACCTTGTGTGATACATTGACTTACGAGATATGATGAGGGCTTTGGCTAAACCATTGTCATCTTAGTCTAAAAACTCATCTTCTTTTTTATAAGCATCAAGCAATAAACTAACCATTGATTACTATAAAGAGAAAAAAGGTATTTGTCATTTTATTTTGGCTTGTTTACTTTTACTCTATTACGAAGGAGACAAAGGTTGGCATAAACTAGAACTTGTCAGAACTCAGAACCAAAGTTACCATCAGAATATGATCTTAGAAATGTCTTTGTTTGATTCACGCACACACAACTATAGAGAAGGAGACAACTTACCATATCTTTCAACTCTTGTTTCAAAATTGTTTAATAGAGAAGATTAGAATACAATTAGTTAAGTTTTTTTTAAAATTATTTTCAACTGGCTTTAATTTGTGGATTTCATTACTTTCATAGGCAATTTTAGTTTTCCCCACATGCTCTATTGTTTTTCCTTTTGATAGAGATGTGAGAGAATATGTTAATTAATTAAGCGAACAATATGAATCTTTCATCTTTTTTTCTTATGTTGTTGCTTTCATTTTTCTTCTTTCCGCTTGCTTGTTTTTTTTTTCTTTTTTGCCTACTTTATTCCAAAGATAAAGATCTCCTGTTTTAATATATAGATTTTATGTTGATGTGTTTTTAGTTTATGTGCATAACACCAGATGCCAATACGAATTCAGCTCCTTGTAGTTTGTAAAAATTCCATTTGTAAGTTTTGATTTATAGTATTCTCCAAAGTCAAGTAATTAGTGTGGAGGCAGATAATATATATCCACAATAATCAGAATCATTCATAAAAAGGTTAAGAATCGAAAAGATTATGTAAGTTTGCTAAGTATATATATAACTCACGGCTGAGAAGCCCATTATCAAAAGAATCTCAAGGTTAGAGCCGGATATATATTAGTTACTTTAGTAGCAACAATTTAAAGATTAGTTGCTATCAAATAGTTGATACTTATGTCATTGCTAAAAGCCTAAAACGAGAGAGAGAGAGAGAGAGAGAGAGAGAGAGAGAGAGAGAGAGAGAGAGAGAGAGAGAGAGAGAGAGAGAGAGAGAGAGAGAGAGAGAGAGAGAGAGACTTATATCTTACATACATTCAATTCAATCCTTGAATCATGAGAGAAAAGAATAAGGGTACATTAATTAGACGACAAATTTAATATGCATGTAGAAATAATGTGATAGTGAGCTCACTACTGCATCCACTATCTTTATATGTTTCTTCATTAGTGGCCTCATAAGTCTACCAAAAGAATATACATATATGCTTGTTTTGTATATATTTAAGAATATCACTCCTTTTCAACAAGATCTTTCCTGTTCCTGAGTCAAATTACGATTTATAATCAATGTAATATATCTTCAAAACTTAGAATGAAGTTTGGTTTATATATGTTTGAATACAATACATAATTCTCTCATTTCAAAAGTTTTTTTTGACTCTTTTGTTTCTTATATAATTATATTATGTGGTGTTTTAATGACTTGATTTTGCAAATTTTTAGAGTTTTACGGTTTCAATCAAATGTTCATTGTTATTACTATTCTTATTGGATCCAATGAGTGTGTTTGGGAATCCATAACAGTCGTGTTATGCCTCATAACAGTATAGAAAGCAAGATGTTGGGCAAAAGCATTTCCCATTGTTATTAGCATATATCCTTTCACCTTTCAAGAAAATTAAAGAAATGGAAATGAAAAAAAAAAGTGAAAGGTTATTTTAACTTATTATAACTTTAAAAGGAAAAGAATGCAATGATGAACATGTGAGTCATGTTATATTCCCAAATCCCACTCTGAATATAATAAAGCCATAATTTAATCAAAAGCTTGTCTCCTTCACTTTCAATTTTGCAATCATCGTCTCATCAGTGTCGACGGACACATTAGATCTATGACATACATGGTACATGCGGTAAGCTCACTGTCGTTACTTGAAAAATTCAATCATACATATGTAATATATTTAGCGCTTAATATAATGTTTTGAGAGAAACCTTGATTTGAACTTTTAATTTTAGGTGAAGCGGACCGATTGAGTGTAATGACATATCTTATCAACCAACTTTAAATTGTTAGTAATTTAATAATCCTGAGATAGCATATGCTTATCTAACAATGGATGTTTGATTTAAGAAATATATTTTTTTTGAAAGAATGCTAAATTTATTCAAACAAAAAATGCTTTTTTACAAACTAATGCAACTATATGTATAGTCTGTTCAAGAAATAATTATTCTGTTTATGGATAGTCTTTTATCCGGCATTTTAAATTTACATTTTAATAGTAAACTATATAATTAGTTAGTAGAAAAGAAGTTTACGGTTATATGATTAATCATAGCCAAAATTTCATTAGATTACCACTAAGTTAACATTATTTAAACTTTGTCTAGTCAAACTTAGAACGCACTATAGCTATTGCTAGCCAGAGACCGAATATGTTAATTTTCCATAGATTATTCACTAAACTTATTAATACAAATGACGACAACATAGATTAATTATGTCTAACAAAAAGAAGAAGAGATTAATACATGTGTCGTAAGGGGATGCTAAGTCAATATTCGTCTACACTCTTTAACATTCTCTAAATCTAGTGGTGAATGCAAGAAAAGACTTAAAAGTTCGAGAGTGTCACTATCAACTAGCTAACATTGTCTTCTTGTTTTCCTGTGTATTATTACGCTAAAAATACGTTGTTTTTGCCACTGCCACTTATTAGATTCACTTACATTACTTCAATTTTGAAACATTGACAATTATTCACCAAATTTTTAAGCAACAAAAAAACTGACAATTATTCAAAACGAGCCCATTTATCGCACAGTAATTAATAACACACTGAAATGTAGAAAACACAACGAAAAACAAAAATAATATATATACTGAAAATTAGTTTAAAAAAACATAGTGCATGGAACTATACATCTAGCCAAGTGAAAGGCTCTTCAAGCCGGAACACAACATCATCGCCGTAAAACTGCCACGTGGACGTACTGTCATAGTAACGAAAGGAATCGTTTTGGTTTATAAGCCCTTCGGTGAAAAGATCAGGCAAATCAAACACCGTCTCTTCGTTGCTCTCCTTGACCATACTCGAAGTCTCTGACGTGTCCGAAGAAAAAACGAAACTGCCGGAAGTAGAAGACTGAGCAGCCGTAGACAACTCAGAATGGCTTAGCTCCTCGGCTAGTTTCTCATGGTTAACCGGTTCTTGCCACGTGGCTTCCGCTGCTTTGGCAGCTGCGGCTTGTATATCCTTGGGAGAGCAGCTAACCGGACGAGGAAGCAAACCGGATAATTCAGGGAAATTGAGATAACCGGAGTTGCCTTTAATAGCTAAAGCCGCTACATCATGAGCTCGAGCTGCCATCTCAGCCGTTGGATAAGTCCCAAGCCATATTCTTGATTTTTTCTTAGGCTCTCTAATCTCCGACACCCATTTTCCCCAGCTCCTCTTCCTTACTCCTCTATACGACGTCGCCTTCTCATTACCATCCCCACCGTTGCTCTTCCGACGTGAGGAAGACCAAGATTCCGATGAAGACGCCGCGGCGGCGACGGTGGAGGTTGTTACATTGTCTTGATGATGAGTAGCATTGCTCTCTATGTTGATTTGTTTTTCCATTTGAGAGAGAGAGATAAAGTTATAGGTTGCAACCTGAAGTGGGCTGATACTAAATATTCTTCCAAGTTGGAGAATTTTATAAGGTCCTTGTTTCGTATTATAATAAAAGAAACATGACAAAAGACACATATATCTTTATTATTTCGTTAATAATGGGTCCAGATATGTCGCCAATCTACTGTCCACCACCATTTACTGCGAATAACTTATACCCATGTGAAATTAAATGGAAATACCGTGTCTCTTTATTTTAGCAAAAAAAAAAAAAAATCTCTATGCCAGATGAAAAAAAATATTAAATCGAATAACAATTAGACGGCATTCATTGAAATGTTTCTCGTCTTATATATGAACCAACCATCGTGCATGTGCGTCACCTTAATAGCCCATGAACTTTGAATAGTGTGACGTCATAATTGTCAATAATTAGCAGCACAATGTGCAGTGTCTACTTTTATATTCTTCACTATATAGTTATATAGTAATAAGTAAGAAAAAAAAATATTATATAAAAGTTTGGAGTTGGCCCAGTTTGCTTTACAAGGAATTGACGTATGTACTAATTAACTTGGACGTTGGAAATACGCAATAGTCACATTAGGAAAAACAATTCAAGCCACGAGAATCACGTTATCAACCTACCCCTTTCACCCATGCTCAATTTTTATTACAGTAGTAGAAAGGGTTTAACTTTGTTTTTTTTTTGTCATCTAGTAGATTAATATTAACTTGAATAAAATATTACACAAAGCCACAAAGATCTGCAACAGAAACCATAAACGGGCAAAGTGATATGCATAATCCAGAGACAAGAATTAATACAAACACTGAAACATAAACTAGACAAAAAGAAGACAAAGTTGATTAGGAACATAGGGAAATAAACGATGCACTTCAAGAATATTGAAGAGAAGCTGAACTGAACCGAGCTTGAAGTAGAGATGGGTGAGAAACGATAATTAACTTTGTTATTTTTATTTTATTTTTCAGAATCAATTTATTAAATATATAAATTATAGTTGCTATCTTTTTAAAAATTAGTTAATTATTATTATAAGATGTTTATATGAAATCTTTTGGATGACTAAAGCTCTAATGTATTTTGACTGATTGAGCTGGCTATAGTTTAACTTTTATTAGGGCATGTTTATTGCATGTCTCTTAGCATAAGATTCTTAATTTTTCTAAGAGACGTTTCTTAACTTTAACTAAGAAAACTTAAGAACTGTCTCTTAAATAAGAGACCTAAGAGACGTTTCTTAACGGGAAAATTAAAAAAAAATAAAAAAAATAAAAAACGTGAAATTATAAGTTAAGAACTCCGGCTAAGAGACCGTGGATAAACATGGCCTTAGGCCATCATTAACCCAGGAACCCCATTTGGGGTTCCTGTTTTTTTTATTTTTATTTTTATTTTTCTTTTTTTCTAATTAAAAAAATAAAAAAATAAAAAATAAAAACAAACCAATTACGGATCGCCACGTGTCAGTGGGACCCGTGAACAGTGTAAGAAACCCTCTAAAAACGGTTCTTATTTAGGAATTTTAAGAAACGGTTCTTACACTGTTCACGGGCCCCACATGTCAGTGGGCCCCACAAACAGTGCAAGAACCCCATTAAGAAACTTGGGATAAAGATGCCCTTAGTACGCTTAAATCTGGAGATTTGTAAATATAATGATACATGTATATATGTGTACTTTTACATTTATTGCTTTTTTCCGATTCCGTGCCACTAGAACTGATAAACACTTTGATTTGCTAATGAATAAACTAAAATTCTTAGCAAAACATAAAAACCAGCTTTACAGATGAAACAATGAACAGTATTGTACTAATGTACTCCATGATTAGCGATTATTATTAGTTTAATTTTCTTTGGTTTTAAATATTAAAATATGTACACACATTTATCTTGCCTTTTCTGCTGTTGCTGAAGAACGAAGAACCTTGAGTATTGTCAAGTGTCAATTCTTTATTGATATAATATTCATATCATAGTCTTACAATGATGAATTTTTCATTTCAAAGAAAAGTAAGACTGTGATTGACAGCAAAACGACTGTAATTAACAAGGAAAACATGTGTTTAAAAACACATGTGATATGCTTATATTTCCGCTGTCCAGTAAAGAAAAGACACAGTATCTGTTAATTACTCTATTTAAAAAATAAAACAACCAAAAATCTACAATTATAATTGTCAACAACAAGATTAATACCTAGGTTATGAAGTTACAAAATATGGTAATAACAAAAAGCCTAGACCCAACATTATGTTATAAAATACACACGTACAACTACAATACAATTCAAATAAAAAAATACAATTCAATTCAACTAAAATACAATGAATACATGAATCAGTTTAGATACATGAATCCTTTTCTACATTTTTAAACAATCCTCACCAGAATTGGTTGAAGCTAGCATTTATATGGGCCATACCAGATCTTTCCTTTGCCCAAACCTAATATTTTTATATCAACTATAACGTAGTGAGTAGTGACATCATTATTCAACTGTGATGGCTCTAATTTTTTTTAGAAATATTTATTTAAAATAAAATCGTGAGAATGCCATCTTCTTGCATTGAAGTGTTAAGTGTAACGATGAGGTCAGTTTAGACGCTACACACGTAAACATGATGATAAATAGACAAAATCGCCTTAATATAGCCTCAAAAACTCATGTCATAATAAACTTTATTGTGCACTTCTTTTTTCAACTTGTCACATATATATATATATAGTAATAAACTTTTATTGTGTGCACTTTAAGCTATTCATTGAACCAAAAGCATATAAATAAAATTCTGAAATAGTTTTGAACAAGCTCTCGTGACCATGGTCGATACATCTCTTTCACATAAGAAGCAATACAATCGTAACCTTACTTCTTCCTCCTAGTACTCAACTGTAAACCTTGATGAACTAAAAGGATAGTGCAAAGAATAGAAGACTGGATCTCACTAGAAAAAGGCCTGTTGGGCCTGTGAGCCCACATTCAAGCCCACTAAGCCTACAACGATCGTAAACAAGTATGGAACCCATTTGCACCGTCTCCTACGAAACGACAACTAAAATGGAGAAACAGAGCGACGCCGAGATCAGTTTGTTCGACGGATCTGCTCACTGGTGGTGGGCGATGGGAAGCGGAGCTCAGATCATGTGGGGAGTGAGGTGTATACGGAGAGGTTACGCCGGCGACTTCCGTTTGATGCCGGTCAAAGCCTTCGGAATCGCGTCACTCTTCGTCGGCGCGATAGCCACCAGCTCCGTCGCGTTTATCAGCGCCTCTGGGATCCACACGGTTAGTCCTCTCATTGATCTCTTTTCTTCTCTCTAACTGTTCCGAATTGATTCTGAACACAACACAGGTCCAAGATGCGATTGACATGGGAGCTAACATTAGAACCAATCTGGGAATCACTCCTCAGATACCTGATAAGCAGATCACTGGTACGCCGTCGTTTAAGGGTTTATAAGTACAAAACTCAGACCAAAGCTTGTCTCTTGATAATGTTCTGTTTTTTTTTTAATGAAGAGGCGGATGATACTTCATGAACACATTGTGAGCTTGGTTTATCTTATAAAAGACGATCAAGGAACTGATTCAAGACCTGTTTCGTGCATCATGCGAACGACTTTGTTAGTTTCTGTTAGCGGTTTCGTGTATGTTCTCGTCTCTGTCTTAGATTTCATTAAGGTTATGTCTTAATTATTGAGGAAAGGGAAGAGATGTCATATACTCATAAGCTAGCTTAAGTGGTTAAAGGTTGTATGTTCTGTCGTAGTTCAGAGATTTTAACATTAACCAGAGATATGATGACGACTTTTTATTTCATCTTAAAGCTTATCATAATACTATATAATAGGATACAAATCAACTATCTTAAAACAGAGCCATATAACATAGAAGACTTGATTATTAGTCTGCATCTTTATATAGAAGTAGTATCCACAAGATCTCTGAAGAGTGCTCTACATAACCTGAATAATGGATGCTATTATTTTGACAAGAATCATCACTGATAAAAATGTAGCGGCGATGCTTGATGAGGGCACGTGAGTTAGCACAGTGTGACCGCAATTTCAGAATAATATGAAACAACTTCAAAGATGCTCAGTCCCAACTTGTTCACCATCTGTACAACTAAACCGGGTTGCCTAATCCAATTCTTTATGATCCCTTTCAAAATCATTACAAGTCATTTAGTAAATAAATTCTCTTTGATGTCGCACATATTTAAAATATATTTTCTTGGTTTTAAAATGATCTATGTTTTTATATATTTTCAATGCTTATAATAATGCTGAATTGTTAACTTCAAAAATATTAATTATGATTACTGAAGTCGGTCATCTTAAGCACATATTTAAAACCCTATGTCATCTCAAGTCGGTCATCAACTATAAGACAAGACATCTTAAGCAACTGTTCTCGAATATCACATACAACAACAACTCTTCTCCTACGACTTTAGATTTTATTCCCCCATTGTCTAGCTTATCGGCATTATACATATGTCCTATGGATTCACATTCCCTTTCATCATACCGAGGAATTGTCTCCACACAAACACACATGAACAGATCAGTGATATGTCTAAATGTGAAGTTATTTCCAATTTTACCTTTTAAACCGAAGTAAGAGATAATTAGTTCCCGAAATGTATGGTGTCAACAAATTCTTGGGAAGATTGGATCGAAAAGTTTCTCAAGAATGAAGTAAGAATTTATTTATGCGTTTTAAGTTTTATCATCATTTTTAGATCCATACATAATTATATCACCATACAAATCTAAACAAAAGATGGAGTAAATAATCTTCAGTAAAATTTTAAATTTGTACTACATTATGCATTGCTCATATCTTACTCACATTGTGTACAAGTTTTGACAAGATTTGCGCACTTGAAATATTTATTATTATTTCGGCTGAAAGAAGCGAAATTATTATTACTCAAAGTGAGTTTCAAAGATTTAACAGCAACCAGAGATTTTAAATCATCTAAATCTCATCACAACGAGTCTTATGCCATACAATAGCTTCAGGATACATATCAACTATTTTAAAAGAGAGTTTTTAAAAGACATGCATCTATTGATTAATCTGCATGATTATTTAGAAGCAGTCCCCACGAGAGATCTCTAAGGATCGCTCTGCATAACCTGAATGATGGAGGCCACTGTTTGGACTAGAGTCATCACCAACAGAAATGTAGCGGCAATAGTAGCTGTCCCTGTCCACAGGTCACCGAAATACACACGCTTTAGGAGGGCGTGTGATCTATTGACTGGGTTTTCCCAGTGCTTGTTGACTTCAACCGCTATTTGAGAATAATATGAACCAACTTCAGCGATGCCCAACCCCAGCTTGCTCACCATCCGTGCAACTAAAGCAGGTCGTCCTATCCAATTCTTTATGATCCCTTCGAAAAACCACCACAAGTCATTCAATACAAATATGTAAAATATTACTCCTTTTGTTTCTAAAAATATATGTTTTGGTGTTAATATACATTTTAAATTTTGATTTAAATACTGTGATAATTTAAATCACCAGAAATTAATAAATATAATTATTTTTAAAGTACAATTAGTTATTATTAAGTAATAAAACTATATAAAATGATCATTTTGGTACATTTAAACGAAAAAGAGTATAAAACTATAAAATAAAGGTAAAAGAGGCTACCTTTCTCCACAAGTAATTCAACGTCTTTCTCAGTGTCAATGAGGCAATCTAGGAAAAGGACGTAGCTACATACGTAGGCGTTTAAAGGATAATGACACTGCTCAAGGGCCATTATATTTCTAAGTTTCATCTCAAGTTCGTCATCAACCGTAAGACAAGGCATCTTCAAAGAGCCATTCTTAAAACTCACTTCCAAGGAGAAGTCTTCACCTACGGCCTTAAATTTTATTCCCCAATAATGTAGCTTATCCGCATTATACACATCTATGGCTTTAAATTCCACTTCATCATGTTGAGGAAGTGTCGCCACACGAACACACCTCAACAAATCTGTGATATGTCTAAATTTGGATTGTTTGTCGATTTTACCTTGAAAACCGAAGTGAGCGATGATTAGTTCCCGAAATGTTTTGTGCTGACACGTTGTTGGGACGATTGGATCGAAAAGTTTCTCAAGGATGAAGTAAGGAAGCTGGTTTTCGAGCAAGATGAGATCAGCATGGACTGTGATTGCAAGATTTCCGTCCATGAGAGGATCTCCTGTCTTCCGTGGTCCTATGTTGGTAGCCCTCAATATGAACTCTATTATGAAAACAGAGTCGTGCAGGACCATCTTCACGAACTCTTGAGATTGAATCCATGCAGTTGATTCTGAATAGCTTTCCCTGATGATCTCTTCGTCTTTTTCAATCATTCTTCTGAATCCATCTATGGTCTTTTCCCCTTCAGCTCTTTTTGCGAATTCCGCTAAGTAAATCTTCTTATGCTCTTCCATGTTTAAGTAGCCCATTGACTTTGTGTATGAGATATCATCTCCAAGATCAAGAGACTTGAGAGCTTGAGATTTTAATGAAAGGTGAAGAGGTCCAATGAGGACTAACTGAGGCGTGTAGGCTTCTGGGTTTACGTCACGTAGCGAGCTTGGGACTCTGTAGATACAACAAAGGTCGGGATCTGTAGGAAACCGCCACATCCCTGGAGTCTTTTTCAGCTGCTTAGAATCCATAATCCAAAACCTAGACTTATACAACAAATCCAGTGAATGAATTGATAAAGCTATGAGATTAGCGAGTGGAGTACAATGAAAGAAAAAAGAGAGGACAAACTATATTACCTTCGAGTTGCACTCAGTCTTGTGAGAAATAAAGAGATGTGTAATAGCTGAGTCAAAGCTGAATGAAACCTTCCCCCATTTATAAAACTGTTTTTTTTTGGTTAAAAGTACAAAACTACATATTGATTAATGTTTTTTTTTCTTGATTTTTTGTTTTTGGGAATAGTGAAAATCAAAGTCGTTGAATATGCTTAAACAATCTAATGCAATTATATGATTAGTAAGAGATGTGAAGCAGCAAACTCATTTAGTAATATCACTGCTTACCGACAAAAGACTTCATCTATTTGTTACTCCCTCCGTTTCATAGTAAGTGTCATTTTAGAAAAATTTTTTTGTTACAAAATAAATGTCATTTTCGACTTTCAATGCAAAATTTATTAATTTTATGATGCAGTTTATTTTTCTATTGGTTGAAATATGGTTAGGTTTATAGGTAATTGTGTTTTTATATAGAAAATATGCAAAATTAATTGTTTTCTTAATCCGTGTGCAAAAACCTAAAGTGACACTTATAAAGAAACGGAAGGAGTAATTCAGTGAGCTAAAAGTAACCGTCCTATTTATTACCGATTAGTTGGGACTTTGTCTGTAATAAATTGATTTCTTTCAAGTTTCAACTAACCTGCATTTTTATACTTTCTGAACTTCATTTGTTAAGTTTGAACCTTGCTAAGGAGAAGTTTCTGTTTAAGTTACACGAACTTCTAACTTAAAATAACTAATCTTTGTTAAAAGTACAAAACTACATTTATTAATGGATCTTTCTTGATTTTTTTGATGTTAGAGCATGATTATCCGGGGTTCTTAGGAGGAGTTCTTGCACTGTTCGCGAGCCCCACTGACACGTGGGGCCTATGAACAGTGTAAGAACCGCTTCTAAAAACTATTAAATAAGAACCGGTTTTAGAGAGTTTCTTACACTGTTTGCGGGTTCCACTGACACGTGGCGGCCCGCGATTGGTTCGTTTTTTCTTTTTTTTTTTAAAACAGCAAAAAAAAAAAAATTAAGAACCCAATTAGGGGTTTTAGGGATAATAATGCCCTTAGAAGTACAAAACTACATCTATTTGAAAATGAACTATACTATTTATTACCGGGTTTATTGGGATATTTTTTCCTTTTTTGGATTTTGTCTGCCCAAGTGTCCTGCAATAATTTGATTTCTTTCAAGTTTCAACAAACCTGTCTATAACCTCATGTTTTCAACGTTAGATCTTTGCTGCCACCTACCAAGTGTGGCACTGATAGATTCAATATATTTGGAAGATCATATCCACAAGTAAGCAAATCAATCAGTTCTGTATAATCCAGACTGAATATTATTATTGCTGAATGAGTACATTTTGTATAATGTTAATACACTAATGTAACTGATTTTATGTTAATATAGGATTAGTTAACTGGATCTATAGTTGAGTGGTGCATTTTTGGGTTAATTGAGGTTTATTTTTCTAGTTTACCATGGGTTTTAAATTTCAAATTTTGACACCTGCGGCTTGTATAGCAATACGGTTTGATCATGGATTCGACGTGCAGTACTTCGTAATGTCATGCACTAATATTTTTTTATTAGAATTTATTCCAATTAAGATTAAATATCGAGCAAGTATGCAGTGCCGTGAGAGCCTTTAGAACTGCCATTAGCGAGTAAAAATAAAATGCCTACATTCAATTACAAAATGTTACAATAATTAGTACTAGTATAAATAAGAAAAACTAATCAACCAAATAAAATATTAGTTTTTTTCTTAAGAAAAATATCAAGTAAACTTTAGAATATAAATCTTTTAACCAATTCTATTAAAATAAATCATATGACTTTAATATATTATACGATATTAAAATATATATATATATGATATCCTCAAAGAAGTATAAATATTCAAATCAAACAATCTTTTATATGACATCCAATTTTTATATATTTGTACTGAATTTTTAACATTTAAAATAATTACATACAATTTTGGTTGCTTAAATATAAAAACTATACTTTTATAATATACTCTTCTTTTCTTTATTCTAATTATCGTAAAACTTTCTTTAAACATTTCATTTCATTTGTATTTTATTAACTGAATATTTTTTTTTTTTAAATCAGAATGTTTTGAGAAAATTAGATGCCTTAAGCCAATGCTTCAAACTTTTACACTGAGGCACGGCTCGGGAAGTACGAAATCAGTTATGGATTTGTAATTAAAGAGAGTAATAGCATAAATAAATAAAGAAAGAAATGAATCCTTTAATGAAGTTGGTGGTTGGCCATTAAGAGAATCAAGCATATTACGCCTGCTATGTGCAAAACCAGGTTCTAGTTTGATCCTGAGTTTTGACGAGAACATTTGATCTTCAAATTAACAATTTTCCAGATAGCCCACAAAAATTGAGATATTAAAAGAACCAAAGAAACATTGGTTTACATAAGGCTGGTGAGTTTGGAGCCAAACTTTAAATATCATTTTTGCAAAAGAAGATTCAGGATGATTGAAACAATAATGGATCGTTGTTCCGAACAAGGTTGTGTATTAGCAATGAATATGCATGCATGCCAGTGGATTCAAATGTGTATTATGTGCTCTTTCTTTAATTTCCATATATGGAATGAAAGATTTATACACTAGAACATGGCAAAAAAATAATATAAATAACATGTATTAATGCCTACAATCATCCCTACCGAAATCAAAATGTACAACATCACATTATTTTTGGATATCATAACAGATTTTGATTGAATCTCAGTCATTTAGTATCATCTCCACGAACTCTTGAGATTGAATCCATGTCGTTGATTCCAAATAGCTTGCTCTAATCAAGACAGCGCCCAAACCACATGCTTCATCAGCTTCATCAAAAAAGTTAAAGTATTTTTAAAAATTGTCATTTATTAAAGATAAATTTTTAAAATGGTATCAAACTTATGGTAGAATTGCAATTTTTCATAAATAAAATATGCATTAAAAATACAAAAAATATATATTTTTGAAACAATTTTTTAAAATAAAATATCTAACTTTATGAAAGAATAATAAAGCCCTAAACGCCGAGTAATAGTTTCTCATATGTATACTTAATATGCGGATGTATTAATTGTCATGTTTGTGTAATTTACATCTGATAGGTAATAACGTTTGTTGCTTGCTCGGTTGAAGAAGTTTCTTATTTTCACTCGAACTGCATGATTTTTTTTTTGACAGTTCAGTAATAACAAGTACGTAAAGGTAAAGGTTTTTTAGCAAAAAAAAAAAAGTACGTAAAGGTTGCATGAGATGTGCATGCAATCATTAATGCGCCTTAAGTAATTAAGAGCAGGATTAACCCTTAAGGGGCTCTTAGTTTTTTTTTTTTTTTTTAATAAAAAAAATAAAAAAATAAAAACGGATCAATCACGGGTCGTCACGGGTTCTTAGGGGTCCCACCCTCTAAGAACCCGCTTAAGAGCCCCCCTTTGTTTATGCTCTAATAACCTGAAGATCGAAAATAAGGGGCCTTATACGGGCTCATCTAATCATGGGCTTAGTTTTGGGCTAACAATGTGATTAAACATACGAGGGCGGTTTGGTAATTGAAACTTGAAGAGTGGGGGTAGTGAAAGTGGGAGACAATAGAGGGTAATGGATGATAACTGCTCTTAACCGTCACTACAAAAGCCAAAAAATAAACTTCCTAAAACATGTTTGTGTAAAACAGAGAGGAAGATCGATCATTACAGATGAAGAAAATGGAAGCGGTTAAGAAGGAAGAGATTAAGAAAGGTCCATGGAAAGTCGAAGAAGACGAAGTACTCATCAACCATGTCAAGCGTTACGGTCCTCGTGACTGGAGCTCCATTCGATCCAAAGGTCTTCTTCAACGCACCGGCAAGTCTTGCCGTCTCCGTTGGGTTAATAAACTCCGTCCCAATCTCAAAAAGTAATAAACTTTCTTCCCTCCCTTGTCTTCTTCTTTCAATATTGGTTTTACTTGCTTCACAAGTTAGGTTTTGTTTTTTTTTAAAGTGGGTGTAAGTTCTCTGCGGAGGAAGAGAAGACGGTGATTGATTTACAGTCTCAGTTCGGTAACAAATGGGCGAGAATCGCTACGTATCTACCGGGAAGAACTGATAACGATGTGAAGAACTTTTGGAGTAGTAGACTAAAGAGACTCGCTAGGATTCTCCATAACTCCTCTGATGCATCGAGTTCAAGTTGTTTCAATCCAAAACCTAACAAGGGTAAAAACGTCAAACCAATACAGTCTCAGAGTGTTGGTTTGGTTGAGGAAGAGACTAGAGCTTCTTCTTCTTCTTCGTGTTCCAAGATTCTTCCTTACTCATCAACATCATCAGACCAAGTTGATGAAGCCTTGGAACTGGGTATTAAGTTAGAGGATCATCAGCCTTTTACATTTGGGACTGATCTCGACGACCCTTTTTTCTACGATATACTTGGTGGACCGCCTGATTCTTCTGAGCCCTTGTTCGCTCTTCCTCAGCCGTTTTTTGAGCCGTCTCCGGTGCTGTCGAGAAGATTCAGACATGTCTCAAAGGATGATGAAGAATCTGATGTGTTCTTACACGATTTCCCTGCCGACATGTTTGATCAAGTTGATGATCAAACTCGGAGTCCTTAGGTTGTATGCTTCAAGGTTGTTCTTGTTTGTTTCCATGTGTGTGTTTAGGTCTAATTTGATTCAGATTCTAACTAGCTTTGTTTGTACCGCAAGTAACAGTCTAACTACATTCTTATGTAATGACAACTCTTGTTTCTCTCTGTTTCATGTGAAAGTTGTGTGTGTGTTTTTTTATGTGGCAGAAGTGTCAAACCTTTATTTAATTGAATGATAACATTGAAGCCATGATTCATTGTTCATACAATAAGCAGTTCAAAGAGAATCAAAAGTACAAGAAGAAAGCAACTGTGGCTAAACCGGTGTTATGCTTATGACAGGAACATGACTAAACCTGATTCCAGTTTGACTAACCTCATACTCGCCAGTTTTAACATCCCCATCTTTACTTGAGACTTCTCTTCTCAATTGAACATAAGCACAGTAGTCTACTTCGTGGATGGTTGTATCTTTATAGAAGGTGGAGAATGTTGTTACCAATCCTTCCCCTAGAAATATTACATCAAACAAGCTTAGAGTAAAAAAAAAACAAGTTAAAAAGGTTAAAAAAAGGTCAGGAACTTGCTTACCATGGGTGATTAAGAGCAGGTTCTTTGTAGGATACTTATCAGCAAGAGTCTTTACAACTTTAACATATCTTTCTCTGCAACGTTCCACAGTCTCTTCCCATTTTGGAATCTGGACCGAAGGAACAAAAGGGTTATATCAACTTTATACTAAATATGAAAAGATACAAAAGTGGAAAGTTTCTATATATAGGAAGCAAGCACCTCTTTATAAATGGGATCCACATTATGATCCACCATTCCTTCAGGAAACATAGCTTCAAGATCCGAAATATTGAAGTCAAATTTACCATCTTTAGGAGACACTTCAGGCCATATAGCCACGGAGTTTATCATCTCACACAAGCCGTATTCAATAGCAACCTGTATAATAAGTTAATAAGCAAAGTATAACAAACAAACATCTCAGCTGAGTTTAAGCAAATAAGCACATGATCTGGACCACCTTGAGGTTAGATTCATCAATGGTGTTGGAGGCCGAGGAGAGAGCTGCCACGACCTGGGAAGCTGTCTGAATACAACGGAGGAAAGGTGAGACAAAGATGCGGTGAATAGGAAACCTTCGGATCATTTGACCGGTTCTAAACGCTCGAACCATGCCGTTTTTAAAGAGAGGAGGGTCCCAAGGTCTGGCAGCTGTTGTTGTCCAAAGTGGGTCGAAGTTGTCGAGTCTGTCTCCGTGACGCATCACAAATACGTGTTGGTAGCTCTCCATTTTTTTTTCCTACTTGGTCTTTGCCTTAGAAATGCGAAGTACTATTTATATACGGAACAAGCTTTTGATTTTGATTTTGATTTTGATTAATCATAAGTTACAAGGAAAGTCTCTTGTAAATGGAATGTTATTTCAAAAACTATAAACTGCGAGGAATTGACATAAATAGGAAATTGGGAGGAAATGATCCATTACGTACACAAGAAAGTTATTCATATCGAGTCATGGAAATTACTAGGAAGCTTTACATCTATGTATACAAACACTATAAGAAACCACCAAGCACCAACCGATTAAATTACGTGTTTTTACAGCATTATCGTGGAAAGAATACTACCGTCTAATGGGACTATATTATTAAGTTATTAACTATAAAAAATGTCATAAAGGGCCGGAAGTGATGAACTGAGTGACGAAAGCAAGAGCTCACAAGTATATACAATGCATGGTTACAATATTTAAACCGTTAATAATCCTTATTATATTCTTTATTTACTCGATCCAAATTTGAACTTTGAACTTCCAAGAGGGACATTATCAACAACTTTTGTAGAAATATATGACCCAATTGGATCTATCTTTTTGTTCAAATTATTCACGAAAATATAAGCTTAAAATTGATTGAAGAGTAAAAAGTAAATAGATAAAGTGTGATGTGTAGTAATAAAAGAAACAAGTTATGTTGATTATTCTCGTTTTATTTTCCACCTCCGTAATTGCTCAACCAATGAAAATTAAAAAAAAAAAAAAAAAAAACAGTATACTACCGACTAAACTAATTACAAAAGGGTCAAATGCATAAACAGAAGAAAAAAAAAAAACTATCATCACATGAGTTGCAGCAAGCAAATAAGGCGACCGCATCAGAGCCAGACTGATTCATATTTCTGCCACTAGTTATGACCCAATCTGAAGCTAAAGTTGGATTCAGTGCTTTCTAATCTCGAGAAAATATTTCGAGCACCCCCAAAAATGAAGCTCAGGCTTGAAGAAGCAGAGTCACTTGCATCTCTGCATCATTACAACACAGAGGGAGGACATGAACGTGAAGGTTGTGTTTGTTAATATATATAGTGACTCCATAATCACTGCAACTTCAGACCATTACACTCTACTAATAACCCTCAAAACCAAACCAGGAATTTTTGAAACAGAATGTTTCTCCTTCCTCAAACAAAGTCAAACGCAAATCATTACCACTGAAAAAGAGACTTCTACCTTAAAAGTTGAATCATAAGTTAAAAAGCACTTTTTTTTGGAAACTCAGTATGTATATCCATCACTGTCTGCCATCTAAATGTAACCACATCCCACATCGTCCAAGGAAGCAAATACTTTTTGATATACCTTAATCTGTAAAAGAGCTTATTCAATGCCCCTAATCAGGTTTCAGTTGAAGCCAATCATACAAAGACTAACTTCACATGAACCCTACACGATTCAGAAAAGACTAAAAACTTTCCCATTTACATACGGAAAACAGATACATAGGGAAATCAAAAGACATTCAAATCGGGATTCATCAAAAGGTTATACCTCTTTCAAGCATGTTCTGAGACCTTGTAAGCGTCTGAAGAAACGTTACCCATCCACAAACCTGGAAAAAGAACCTGAAAACAAAATCACAGCCAAGATTATTAGCTATAAAAGTTGTGAACTGTGAGAGATCCATATGATACAAAACAAGTGTGAGACTTTTACATCGAGCTGCTTCTGCACGTTTTTGGCTCTTTTCTTTGGTCTTCTGCTAGGTTTTGATCCGGTCAACGAGTAGATATCCTCATCTATCTCCATCTTTGAGAGCGAGATAGACAACCTCGGTTTCTTCTCCTTCCTCTCTCCCGTCGCAATCTTAGCATCCACACCGTTCCTGGATCGAATAGCCTCGGTTCTAACCGTTCCCTGAGCTTTGTTCTCCGTCAATAATGCTCCACTTCCACCACAGTTTCCTCCGATTGAACGCTTCTTTGTAGGCGGTTTCCTCGGTCTCAGATTCCAAGTCTTCGGACCAAACTCATCTCCTTCCTGGCCACCACCGCCACCACCACCATCGGAGATCCGTTCACCGATAGATACATCAGCATCGATATCATCAGCCTCATGAACATCAGCTACAGCGGTGGAGACATCAGTTTGTAAGGCGGAGACTGCGGTGGTGGTGACATCAGCTGTCTCTTCGTTGTTCTTCGTCCGGATCCGGATAAAGATCTTCGATCTACCGTCCGCCGCCGTTGACTTAGTTCCGGATCGATCTGCGGCGGAGTCACTGACAACATCCTTCTTCTTCTTCTTCTCCGGTCTCAATTCAAAAGACGAAGAACCAGATGCTTCGTTCACCTCCTCAGTCCCTTTGCCATGATTAGTAGCTTCACGGAGTGGAGATCTGCCCGATGGTTTCCGGAGCCGATGTGTATTAGCGTGATTCATAGCCCACCTGAGATCAGAAAGCGGGAAGTTATGAAGCGGATGAGGCTTCACCGGCGATGAAGAAGCTGCTGCAATCTGCTGACGTCTAGAGCTCTCGCTCACGTTCACAACCGACGGCTGCTGCTGAGGCGGCGGAGACGGCGCGTTAGAACCATGGGCCGGCGGAGTAAACGCTATAGATTGACGGAACATCTGATCGAAACCCTAATGACCAAGGAGAGAGAGACTCAAAAAATGTGAAGAGAGAGAAAAAAACAGAACATGAAGAGCGGCAGTTATGTTACTGCTAAATCTCCAAACAAAAGTGTTAAAAAGGATAGAAAAGCTGAAATGACTCTTTTACCCTTCACATATCGTAGGATTAACAGCCGCTGCCCTCCACTAGCACAGGGGTCCAAACGTAAGACGCACGTGACCTGCACGCACACGGTTGCTTGCATTACAAGGCTTAAAAAACGGAACTTAGTCAAACTATTCAGACGTAAATAACAAAGAAACTCATTTGTTTTGAATCGCACATGCGCAATTTGGACCCACGTTTTGTATTAAATTGACACTACTCGCCCGGCACGTACCTGTGACACGTGCAGGATGCATCATGCTGACGAGAAGCTAGCAACAACACTGTACAATGTCTCCAAAGCAAGTTGTGATAGCCTCACTGAGAAGAAAATGTACAAAGGTGTAAACTTTCACTTTCTGTTTTCGAGTGGTACATATAAGTCACTCCCAACATCTAACAGGTAACCACAAATTGTCGAAAAGGCCATCACTTATGCCCACAAACAAACAATTAATCTGCAATCTCCATTCACAGCTGTTGTTACCATGTGGAGGAATCATAACCTTATAGGAGGAGATTGCTTGATCTGCTGCAAGATCCAAATGAGTCATTTGTCAAGTTATGATACAGTGGATTTTCTGTAAGAGAAACGTTCGAAATAGTGTTTAGGGATTGCTGGATGAATCCCATATAGACGAGCTATGAAGGCCTTTTCGCTGGTGGCTACAATGCTTGCGATCGAATAGTTTTTCTCGCTTAATCCTTTCTCCACGAGCCATTTATGGAACCTGAACCTTGGACTGATTCTGTTCTCCAGGTCAAAACAGAGATACGCTGGATAGACCTCAAGGTATTCCAAAGAATCTCCCATTTCGTCATAAAGGAACCTTATCTTCTCTTGTATGCTATGCGGTTTCTGGTTCAGACTCTTTGGTGATGATCTTATCAACATGCACGCCTTTGAGAAATCGATGCCATTGTCTAGTAGGGTTTGGAATCTTTCCTGCATTTCCACGGCGGTGCCATGGACGTGTTGGAGTACCTTCATGGTCGTGCCGTTTTCGCCAAAACCTATTTGATGAAGGAAATCGAGTTTTTGAAAACTATGTGTTTTGCACCTTAAGTGTTGAATCTCCTCCAGGCCTTGTTGATATTCTCTGTCTTTATCTTCGTCTGGATCCAACAACGAATAGCTACTGAGTAAATGATAAGTCCCATTCTTCAACCTTTCGAAAATCCTTTCATGTAGACCTATTGCTCTAACCACATGAGGCAGATTTTTCATTTTATTTCTACCGAAAACGTGAGGGTACTTCAGAGCAACATCATCAACTTCATAATGACTCAATCCAACATGCTTAAGCATTCCCTTAACTGAGATCACAGGCTTCTCTACATCAAAACTCATAACCTCGGGATTGCGAAGAATCAAAAGAGCAGCTTCCTCTTTCCCAACACCAAAACTACAAAAATACTCAGTCTTTCTCATCAGATCTTCTTCTGAACATTCCATAAACAGTGATCTGTTTCTACCCATCAACTCCCACATCTCCTCACTCTCAAAACCCAAATCATAAAACACCCTAATCTTCCTACCAATGGCATACCAAGACTCCACATTCTCTTCAACAAGACCCTCTAAATCAAACTCTTCAAACAATCTCTTCATCTTAACAAACAAACAACCAATCTCCACACCACCACACAGAACACGAGGAAACGCTAAACAAATACCAGCAACAGCCACCGTACTA
This sequence comes from Moricandia moricandioides, assembly GCA_905132885.1. Classification (NCBI taxonomy): domain Eukaryota; kingdom Viridiplantae; phylum Streptophyta; class Magnoliopsida; order Brassicales; family Brassicaceae; genus Moricandia; species Moricandia moricandioides. The sequence continues at coordinate 140,488 of CAJHQQ010000315.1, read as the reverse complement.
AACCCCACACCACTCAACCTAACCAGCACCGAGCCAATCTCATCACCACTCTGCAAAAAAACAGACCTTTCCTCTTTATACAACCTCCCCAGCTTGTTCCAAGGAAACCCAAATCCAGATAACGCACAAGCTGCCTCCAACACACGCGGGTCCTCAGCAAAAAAGAACTTCTTCTCAGGCAAATACTCACTAACCTCGTTGTGATCAATCCCAATGCTCTCGAAGAAAAACTCGAACTCGTTGATGGGATGGTACCTGAGATGCTTCCGAATCGATTTGGAGAAGGTTGTGACGGAGAAGTCGAGATTCAGGATGAGGTTACGAATCGAGGAGGAGGCGTTTGTAGCGATGTGTTCGGCGTGGGAGTAGGAGAGAGACCTCGTGGTGTGGAGGTAGTCTGTGACGGCTTTTTGAGCTTCTCCGATGGCTAGAGATTTGTAAATCGACGGAACTCTTCTACGTTTCGATGCCGATGTGGTGAGATTACGTGAGATCAGTGAGGATTTGAATCTGATTATGAACATGGTTGATTTGGGGGATTAGGGTTTTTCTCTCACCGGTGGTGTGCCTTTCTCTGACGTCTTACTCCTTTGCCATTCAGAGAGGAAGACATTAAACCGGAAAAATGTACCGGTTAACTCTAGAATGTTTCGCCGTTAAATTCGGTTATCGATTGGCTTTTTTTTTTGGTAATGGCTGTAGCTTTAAAAAAATTGCTGTAAAAATTGGATTTAGATTTTGTTGCTGTAAATTTTTATAGAAAGTCTAAAAACATTGCTGTGAATATTTGGCTCTACAAAACACTTGTATAGCTTTAGGTTATTTCAAAAGCTGTAATTTAGAAAAAATAATTAAAGTTTGATTGCTCTAAATTTGGTGATGTAGAAATAAATGGGGCTGTGGACAACACCTACAGCAACTACCACCTACAGCAACTACCACCAATCACACCCTAATATACAGTAGCTTGGTTATGTGTTTGTCTGTATTTTTGTGTGAAATCTTGGTCCTTTTAGACCAAGGGTATGTCCTATGAAAAGAGTGTATGTATGAGATTAGATGATTAATGTCAATGTTGTTTGAGTGAAGTGATAGGTTCCATTTATCTATGTCCTTATGAGATTGTATTATTAGTGTGATTCGTTCTGAATATTTTTGTGCAGGTGTGAGTGAAGTAATAGTTTCCATTGGTAGTGGTATTGTATATGTTTGTCCAGGACATGTGGCTGTTAGTAACTCTTGGTCCAGGGCATGTGGCTGTTAATACCATTAAGCAAAGGAAAATGACTGGACTGGAAACACTTTGTATCTCTATTACGATCCGGCTCCAACATATTCAGAATCAGAAGCTAGTCAGGAGCAATGATTAAGGTAGTAACTAGTAAGTATAAAATAATCCCAAATGGCGGTAGAGATGAACAGAAACACATGTATAAGGACTATATACCTTTATTTGTTGGGTTCTAGGGGCATTTTACCAGAGGTTTAGATTGTATTAATCTACATTTATGTAATTATGTTAATGCATTTTTTAATGATACGTGAACAAAGTATTATTGGTCCCTTATAAATAATATAGATTCTAAATATTTGTAATTACTAATTTAACTTATTACTTTCAATTTGGATGTAATTCCAAACAGGTATGCATGTCTCTTGCATTTGGTTTTGAAGTACTTTATTTTACAAGAGGATTAGCAATTTCTCTACACATATCTTGTTCGTTCTTTATGCCTTTTAAGTTTTAACTAATCTCGAGTCAAACGGGTAACACTTGCAAAGCAAAGGCTGTGTGAGCTGTGTATACACTCCCAATTAGTCCAGCAGCTTATTGCTTATTTGCTTACCAAATAAAAATGTTGCTCTGTTCATTCATCACGTCCATGTACCTAACTCCAGTAAATAATTTCAGTCAAGTCCTCAAGGAGCAAAGATCGGCAAGGATCTTGTTCTTACATCCAGCTTGGTGTTTGTAGCATCTATGATATTGTATTGGTAATCAGCTTGGTGCCTTGGTATATGTAGAGAATATGAATTTCTGCAACCTCAGACGGCAAGTAGTTTTAATTGCTTCTATAAACGGCATGAAGTTTACTGATATCTAAACTGGTTTGCTTACTTTGAGACGCTCGTTGTGCATGTATTTTTACAGTGGGCCGATAAAAGGCTCAAAGAGCATTGCTTTTGCTCTTTAACTTTTAATAATCCAACAAATCTGATTTGATAAAGTGTTAGTGGCCACGAGTGTAAACAAGGCTCTTTTCTTTTTATCTTTTGTTTACCAAATCAAAACCCAAAAAGAAGCATTTCATTGTCAAAGAGGAAACTTTATCTTTAAGCGGATAGAGACGACGTCACGTGCGACTCACGTGGAATACAACACACAAACCCATGATTGAGGGCTTTGATAAGCTCATGAGTGGATGATGTGTGTGGCCCAAGGGTCAAAACGTAATTTCCTTAAAGTTAGCCATACAAAGCAAATCGCATCAAATGATTAGGAAAGAAATCGAGTGTTCGGTGAGAGAGGGACAATGCAACTATTGTTCTAACGTATTCTTTTAGGATTCACAAAGTTTATAGAAAGCTTTTATTAATTTGAGAAAATCACTCAAAACTCAAATTCTCACAAGAATCTCTAAACTCATAAGTTCATGGCACAACTCACCATCTTCTTATATAGAGACTAAAAACTCCTAAACCAAATAGTAAAACCATTAATCCTAAACATAACTCGAATAGGATAAGTATAACTTAATCTCCAATTATTCTTCATGTTTATCTTCAAGTTTATTTCCAACATTCTCCCCTTTAAACTTGAAGACATTATCCTCTAGGTCTTGAACTCCAACAAGATCTCTCATCTCCCTAAACTTTATTCTTCCCAACGCTTTTGTTAAGATATCCGCCTTCTGAAGATTTCCTGCGACGTGCTCTACCTCTATTTGGTTGTTATCAATGCATTCTCTTATAAAATGATACCTTTTATGAATATGCTTGCTTCGTCCATGGAACACCGGATTCTTTGTGAGTGCAATCGCCGACTTGTTGTCGATTCGAATGATTACTCCTTTACTTGTCTGGTCTAATACTTCACCAAGTAATTCTTGTAGCCAAATTGCTTGCTTAGCTGCTTCAGTGGCTGCCATAAACTCAGCTTCGCATGACGAGAGTGCAATAGTTTCTTGCTTCTGAGAACACCAAGTGATGAGGCAATCGTCTAGATAGAACATATGACCAGTTGTAGATCTTCCATCGTCATGATCCACATTATGACTACTGTCACTATATCCTATAAGAGTCGACGTGTTAGACCTCTTGAAGTTCATACCATGCGCAAACGTTCCTTTTACATACCGAAGAATTTGTTTCACAGCTGCATAGTGAGATTCTTTGGGTTCATGCATATATCTGCTTAATACACCGACCGAATAAGATAGATCCGGCCTAGTGTGTAGCAAGTACCGTAGACATCCTATAACCCTCCGATACTCCTTCTCATCTACACTTGTTTCCTCTCGCGATTTTGATAGCTTTAGACCTGCATCCATTGGTATTTGCACCGCATTACACTCGATCATATTTGTTTCCTCCAGAATCCTTTTTGCATAACTCTCTTGCTTAATGGAGATTCCACCTTTGTATTGGAAGACTTCAATGCCGAGATAATATGTTAACAAACCAAGGTCACTCATCTCGAATTTGTTTGACATATTTCTCTTGAATTCTTCTATTAACTCAACTTTGGAACCTGTTATAAGCAAATCATCAACGTAGACCGCAACAAGCAATAGATGATCATCCTTTGACTTCCGGTACAGAGAGGGTTCTTTGGTGCACTTAACAAAACGTAAGTCTCCAAGTGTTTTGTTAAGTTTTTCATTCCAAGCTCTCGGAGCTTGCTTTAAGCCGTATAGAGCCTTTTTTAGCTTATAAACCTTTCCTTCGCTTCCTTTAACTTCATACCCTTCTGGTTGGCTTACATATATGTTTTCTTTTAAGTCACCATGTAAGAATGCAGTCTTAACATCAAGATGGTGAACTTCCCAACCCCTCGAGGCCGCCAAAGCTATAATCAGTCGTACCGTCTCAATACGTGCTACCGGAGCAAACACCTCCTCATAATCTATACCATGTCGTTGGATGTATCCTTTAGCCACTAATCTTGACTTGTGTTTGTTTATGGTTCCATCAGAGTTTCTTTTTATCTTGAATATCCACTTAAGTCCTATTGCTTTGGCTCCGGAAGGAAGATCTACTAAATCCCATGTTTTATTTCTTATGATGGAGGATATCTCACTGTCGCATGCATTCTTCCATACCTCATCTTTAATTGCTTCACTGAACTCAAATGGCTCCTCATTCACCAAAAGCAATAGCCGTTCTCCTTCAATCTCTGCTAGGTAGACATAATCATCCAGGTACCTTGGTGTTTTGCTTACTCTCGTTGATCGTCTAGGTTCTGGTTGAGTTTGAGGTGTATTCTCTTCACTCGGTACTGCCACGTTGTATTCTTCTTCGTCACCTTCTTCGTTAGTTTCATCATCTTGGCTTGTTTCACTCTCTTCTTCTTCGCTTATGCCATGGTTCCCATACTCTCCAAGAATGAATTGGAACGTACCAACTTCGTTATCTTTTTCGTTTGTTGAGCCGTTCCAATTCCATCCTTTGTGTTCGTCAAAAACTACATCTCTACTCACTACTATCCTCCGGGTTGTTGGATCTAGTAGCCTGTACGCTTTGGACCCTGGTTCTGTCCCTAAGTGCACTAGAGTCCTTGTCCTATCATCCAACTTTCTCAGGTATGGTGTATCAGTCTTGGCATATCCGATGCATCCGAATACCTTGAGGTGCTCAATATTTGGCTTTCGTCCCTTAAGAGCTTCATACGGAGTTTGTGACCGTAGTACTTTCGTTGATACTCTATTGATTAGATATGTGGCGTGTCTGATTCCTTCCCCCCATAGGTAATTTGGTACTTTCATATGCTTGAGAATACTTCTGGTCATCTCTAAGAGGGTTCTGTTTCGACGTTCTACCACTCCGTTTTGTTGCGGTGAATAAGGAGTAGTGAGATGTCGGTTTATCCCTGAAGCTTCGCAGAAAGACTTGAATTCGTTTGAGGTAAACTCGCCTCCCCTGTCTGTTCTTAAGGTTTTGATAGCTTTGTTTGTTTCTCCTTCAACCACACGCTTGAAGATTTTGAACTTTTCGAATGCCTCGCCCTTTTCTTTCAACAATATTGACCACATGTATCTAGAATAATCGTCAATAAGAACAAATATGTACCTGTTCTTTCCGGCTGTATGAGGTGAGATAGGGCCACATAAGTCGCCATGTATAAGCTCCAATGCGTGAGTTGCACGATACGATGTTGAGTTTGGGAAGGGACGTCTCGCTTGTTTACCAAGAAGACATGACGCACATGTTTCATTCTCGACAGTTATATTCGGCAATCCTATCACCAATCGATCCTTTAGCATGGACTTAAGTGAACTTGCACCGATATGCCCCAAACGAGCATGCCAAATACTCGATCCTGTTTGTGTCTGAAGGCATGTAGTCTCAACAATGTTCATAAGAACTTTATAAAGTCGATTCATTGATCTTTTAGCTTCCACTATGAGCTTTCCTCCTTTATCATGAAGTGTAAGGTACTCTTCTTTCATCCTAACCTCACAACCTGACTCGGTGGCTTGTCCAAGACTAATGATGTTACTCTTGAGATCTGGTATGTAATAAACATCGGCCAACATCTTCTTTTCTCCGTCTTGAGTGATAAATAATATTGACCCTTTACCTTTGATGTCTATTCTAGAGTCATCGCCAAATCTCACCTTTCCAGTTATCGTCTCATCAATAGTTTTGAAGTAGTCGCGTTTCCCTGTCATATGGTTTGATGCTCCATTGTCCAAATACCATATTCTCTCGTTGTCAGACATTGTTGCAAGGTCTTTAGGTTTCACATTATTCTCGTTGAGATAGACTACCTCATGCATTAGTAGTCCATCTGCTTCTTGCGTCTCATCGGTCTTGTTTTCGTATGCTTCCTGTAGCTTTAATAGCCTATCCGGACAATTTGAGGCGAAGTGCCCAAGTTTATCGCAGCGAAAGCATGTAATTTTCGACATGTCGAACTCACGGAATGACCTTCCCCGACCTCGTCCTCTTCCGAAGAACCGTCCTCCTCGACCTCGGTTCCTATATTCTCCATTATAGTCACGATTTGACTGTTGATTTTCGGAGTTTGCATACATCAGTTTGGGCTGTTCTTCTTGACCTTCTTCTTCGTCGCCATTAATCCGTTCCTCATAAGCTTTTAGACGTCCAACGATGTCTTCAAAACTCGTTGTGTTTAGGTCAAGAAGTTGTTCGAGCGACGCCACAATATGTATATATCTTTTCCTAGGAAGACTTTTAAGAAATTTCTTAACAAGTTTTGATTCTTCAATATTTTCTCCTAATGCTGCAGATTTTGAAGATATTCCAGATAGCTTGCCGACGAAGTCATCAATTGTTTCAGTCTCTTTCATCTTTAGACGATCGAATTCAGCCATTAAAGTTTGTAAACGTGCTTCTCTGACTCTGTCTGCTCCTAAATGACGTGTTTTAATCGCATCCCAAACACTCTTTGCAGTTTCCAATTCTCCAACCTGCCAAAATAAGAGTTTCAGGAATAGATTGGAAGAGGAGGGATATCGCCATGTCGTTTTTGTCGTTCTCGGTTGTCTCTTTCTCCACGATCTCCCATACTTTGTGCACCTTGAGCAGGTTCTTCATACGGATGGCCCAAACAGTATAGTTTGTTGTGTTTAGCATAGGGCAATTGATCGTTGGTGAGCTTTCTTTTGGTTTCACGTTTATGGTTGTGATATCACCCATCTCTTTTGTCGCTTGATCGTAGGTTTTGCTCTGATACCAATTATTGTTCTAACGTATTCTTTTAGGATTCACAAAGTTTATAGAAAGCTTTTATTAATTTGAGAAAATCACTCAAACTCAAATTCTCACAAGAATCTCTAAACTCATAAGTTCATGGCACAACTCACCATCTTCTTATATAGAGACTAAAAACTCCTAAACCAAATAGTAAAACCATTAATCCTAAACATAACTCGAATAGGATAAGTATAACTTAATCTCCAATTATTCTTCATGTTTATCTTCAAGTTTATTTCCAACAGCAACACGCGCGAGGGGGGCGATGAAAAGGTAGGACCACGTGTCCTTTTCATTTGAGTAAGTATGCCACGTGGACGTTATGTCATGTGACTGCCCACGTGATTACTCTGACATATACTTCTACAAGACTTTACTATTAATTTAAAGTTTTGATTAAATCTCTTTCGGTTTTTCCGCTTAAACCCATGCTCTTTTACACATCTTCCTCACGTGGCTATCACTCGTTCCTGTCCCATGCAACTGCATGTATTTAATTACTATTTATTGAATCAAAATTATTCACAATAACAAATACTTTTTTTTTTTTTTTTTTGACTTAAAATACTTTAAACAATACTCCTACAAAATCTTAAAAGCTAAGGTTTTCCATCCATAATCCAGACGCGATCTTTAATTATGCCATTGCCTTTATGATGATATTTTAGTATTAGATTCGCATGACATCATAATGAAGTTGCTTACAAATCGAATTATTAGATTGGTATTACTTTATGGATGTTGAACATATAATATTCTATTAGGAAACTTAATCAAGAGTCTTAAAAAAACTTAATCAAGAGTATATATGGTGATTTTACAAGAGAAAAAAAAAGAGAGTATATATGGTGTCTAGCCTTGAAAAACAATAGATCGATGTAAATTTTTTCCATCAACAAAAAAATTACAATATCAAACTTAAAAATTGAGCAATATTATGAGAAGCAATATAAAAACACATGAAAAATGAATTACATATGTGATCGTTATATTACTAGACGTTAGTTACATGGAGTAAGTTACAAAAAGACTACGAAAAATGAAAGGGGAAGATATGAAAAAGCCTTAGCACATGGATGGGCACAAAGGGGACCATATCTAGACTAGATATTTCACATCAAATGAATTATGTAATACTACTCTTTATGGATTTAAAGTGATGATATGATAATGTAGTTAATTATTTTAATCTCACGACCTCATTATTGGGTGAGATATGATGATAGGTTTGTTGGTCGGTGGACATTGGATCCCCATCCTATTTGTTTCTTACTAAACCTTCGCAATTATCACTGAGTTTCTAATTATGTACTATAAACAATTTGTTTTCAATCCAAGAAAGTGTAATCTAGTGCCAACTGCCAAATGGTGGTGTCTTTTTGAAAGAAAACAAGATGTTGAACTCATCAGATTCAAAGTTTGAGACTTTTTAAGTTGGAATATGTACGTCCAAGAAGTATAATTAACGGGTGTTCTTGGCTGATGGGAGAAACTACACTGTTCAGTATGAAATTTTGAAATGCCCAAGCACTCATATGTATTTATATACACAAATAACGATTTAATTCTGAAGGATAGGAAATTGCTGGTTTCATGGAAGCCCATCTCAAAGATGCATATTTATACTTTTAATGATTGACGATTTAGCAAAGTCCAGACTGAGTTTGTTTAGATATATAACTGCCATATGAAAAATATAATGATGCAAATGATGGCATTGTTTATTAGCATAATGATTGTTACTAAACTACCAACATACAAGTGTATTGAATTGTTTTTGTAATTACAATATGCAGTTAAATATTGTTTCCTCTGTTTTTTTTTATCAATTCCTACCGTTTTCTATACAATGTTTTAGATGAAATTTTTATTTCAATTTGTATAATGTTTTGAATTTTTTTTATCCAAAACTGCTAAAACAACTAATTATAATATTAAAAGTAAATGTGTAATGTTTTATTATTTATTTAGAATAGTAATGATTAATTTTTTTTTATGTGTAATTGAATGTTTTTAATAAAAGTGTTTTTTTTTTAAATGTGTGTTTATGCTAAAACTTGAACAAATAAAAATAAAGAGTAGCATAATTGCTGTTAGTAGACCAATTATCAACAACTTAAACTCATCTGATTTGACAGTTGAAATATCTTGATATGATTAACATAATACATAAAATCTGACTTATCGTTTGTAAAATCATCCAAACTTTAAACATCAAAACCTTTCTTCATATATTCTAATAAAAGAAAGGATCTAGTTTAAATTTGGCACTGGAATTTACAATTAAAATACCAAGAGATGTTTCATTTTTCCAATATAAAGAAATACAACTCTTTTTGGTTTATATTTAGTATAAAGGTTCATAATTTAATTTTCTTATTTAGATTTAGAGTTTCCAGCTCGAGTGTTTAACAGGTTAGAGATTTTCTTAAAATTTTAGCGTTTTATATATATATTAGCAAAATTTTACAATTTTGGCTCTTTGGGTAAAATTTTAAAGTATAAAATAATCTTTAAAAATAGGGTACCCTTAAAAATACAAAACACTCCATGAGATTTGAATAAATTAAAACTTTAAACAAAGGAGTGATATGGTAGACGCGGACGGTAGAGCGCGTGGGGAAATGGGTCCAAATGATTGTTGAGAAGTGGGATGTCTGGGCGTGGAGGAACAATACTCCACCGCACGAGTGTGGTCACTGGGGACCACATATTACCACGTAAACAGCTTCTCACATGCTCATGCACGTGAAGTCGTGACCTCTGTTTCATCTTTCTCATGCCCTCCACTTCTCATTGTTCTTAGATCTTTGCCTGTGGCTGTCCTGGTCCTCCCAAGTTTCTATTTAAAGCACCATTAACCATGGTTATTTAAGGGGTATTTAAAGGGTGAAACTTATTAGCACCCTTAAAAATTAACTTTTAAATTGTTTAATTAAACTTTTTTTTTTGGTTCATACACTGTTCACGGACTCCACTACGGACTCTACTGACACGTGACGATCCGTGATTGGTCTATTTCTATTTTTTTTTCTAAATGAGAAAAAAGATAACCAAACAAAAAAGAAAGGATCATCCTTGTATTTGTTTCTGATAAAAAAAATCTTTGTATTAGCAAACAAAAAAGAAGGATCATCCTTGTATTTGAATACACGAACTCATTTTCTTTTATGTTTTGCCAAAGATTTGAATTTCATATAAAATATGAGAAGAGTTTGTAACTTTATAGATGAGTTCACCATGGCAAAAAATAATAAAAACAAAAGTGAAGCCCAAACACATAAAACAAAAACTCTGTAAAGATAAAAGACCTAGACATTAACAAGTTTTAAAATAACGCATTGATCTACAAAAATTTACAGTTTCTCTAATTTTTATGTTCCTTTTAAAACTTTAGTCAAAAGCTACGTTATTCTGGATATATCATCACTTAATCAGCCAGTTGAAAATTTTAAAATTTGATCAAGAAAATTATCTTTATAAATTTATGTTAATGTCTGAAAATAGGCGGTGCCTTGCTGTTAATGTCTGAAAATATCTGTGAACAGTGAACACATAACCATGCTTGTTTAATAATTCTATGTAGAACATGATCACTCCACTACGTACGTAATTAATAAAGAAATGAATCCAACTTTATATTTGTCGAGGATATCAACGCGTCTTTCGCACGTGTATATCCTTATATAAAAACCTGCATCTAATGTATATTTAGAATATTGATTAAGAATTTGATTTCCGCAAAAGAAGCCTTTGTATTCCAATAAAGAAAACATACATGATTGTAGCTCTCTTTTTCTCGTATATCATCTCAGACCCTTAGGGAATTCCCACACTAATCTCGGTTAATTACAAACCTCTTTTTCCTTCAGTTAACTACTAATTTTGAACCTGTTAAAAGCAATTTGGTTTGGTTATACGATAATTCTACACAAAGTCATGACCGTTAACAAGAAGCATAAAATATGCCACAATCTATACAGAACCGGATCTGAAATTTTAGAGACTAAATCTTTTTTTTAAAAAATTATAATTTTTCTCCATAATTTAAGAATCTATTCCTATATAAAAACTTCAATTTTTTTTTGGGATCAAGATTGATGTTTCACCCGGTTGTGTTCATGTTATGCAATTCCATTTAATAACGTTCCTTTGTGTATATTGTAATTTATAATACAAGAAAAACCCTCAAGACAACAAACAAAAACCAGTGAAAAATGAAGGTGGGGAGAATTCAATTACGTTACGTTGGAAAGAGACACATTTCTTTGGGAAGAGATTCGGAGATTTTAAAATTCTCATTTCTTAATATAGTCACATTGCAACGCATTGTAGGGTGTATGTGTGAATGTACCTTTTTAACTTAAATAAAGCGTGCATATACTTTGAACTAGAAAAGCATAGATCTACCCTCCTAAAATTTGCTATCAAAGGAAACCTAAATATTTTGACGATAAAAGATTATAAGAAAACTACACTAGCAACTTTGGAGTGACTCTATAATTACTGTTTCTCAAACAACTTTTACTTGTCATTGACTAATTTGAACTTAGACAAGTCGTTAAGTTTATCACAAGGGTAAATTACAATGAACTGAAGAATGGAATTGTTACATAATAATTAATTTTGGAAAGTCAGACTCGTTAATAGAAATACCTCGGGTCCAATAGAGACTCTCTAGTGAAAGGTCCTTTTCTCTTCTGTAAGAACAATATAGGTTATTACGTAATTGAAGGCACATGCTTAAATAACAACGATATCTCGAGATATGGACCGTTCAATTTCAAATACTACATGATAATAGGCATATTTGAACACTTGACTTGACCCGACCCCAAAGCCAAGAGCACAAACAATTACAGATTACTTACCTATTCGTTGTTTTAAATTTTATACACATTATTTTTGTCACAACTGGTGTGTGCTCCCCTTCCTCTAGTTTTTTTTTTATTCCAGTAAAATGTTAAGATTTATACTATTTTATATTTAATAGATTACAATATTGCAAGCAACCTGGAATAGAAACTACAACATCTCATCTTCTAGTTCTTCGTTCATTGTACAAAACCCATCTATATCGAGATTTTCAATAATCAAAGGAATACTATGATCAACATGTGATGATAATTACAACGTTTGTTATATATTTTTATAATGGCAACGTTGGTGATTTACTATAAACTTATTCTGGCGACAAAATAAATATTTTGAACTTATTCTAGTTTTTTTTTTGGCTACTTTGGATAGTTTTAATATTTGTCGAGGTAAGTAATATATGTCAATTTTTGGTTAAAGTATTCAAATTTTTTACTAAGATTGAGAAACAGTTGAGTACGTTGTCCAAGTTAATAAGATTTTTTTTTTGGGTAAAATACTACAAGTTACCAAGATCTTCATAGTTAATATACAAAGATTTTGCAGTAGCTAATCCCGCACATGGTGTTTGTCACTACTCAAACTACGAAATAAAACTATTTATCAAAATCTACATATTTTAAGAGCAATATAACCTTCAAAGTTTTGAACCGGGAAATGAAAGTTGTAAACCAATGTTCAGGACTTTTTTTTTATACATGCGTTCAACTGTAAAAAAGATAAAAAAAAAACTGTAAGAAAATGTGTAGTTTTCACGAATGGTTTTGTGTTTTGTCTGAGAATCTGGCAAGTGTTATACTGTCATAAATGGAGGCATTCAATGAAAAAGAAGGGTTATCTTAGACTGCTTGTAAATGTCAAAACAAAATATTAATGGAGTAATTGACAAAAAGTATTAATGGAGTATTACCATTAGTCATTACCATTAGTCATTAGAACTAAGTTACGTTTCTAGATTAAATTAACAAAGCCGACCTGACTTGTCTGTGAAACTGTTGAAAGTCTTGATGAGACTGAATGCAGAAGTAATGAGGGCATTATCAATAATAACAAAATAAAATAGGATACTACTAGTAAACACACAATTAATTAAAAAATTATTACCTCGGCCATAAAATCTACCAACACCACCACATGTCGTGCGTTTTCTTTTATTTATGTTTGACTGACAGATGAAATTAATGGGAAATTAATTAACAATTGATAATTATTATGAACTCAAAATATTAGAAAAAACATTGGGAAAATAGAACAATAAATGAAAGGAGGGCATGGAATGGGAATGCATGTTGGATTCACAGACAACTCCAATCCATGCAGTGTTTAGGGTTCTTTATAGACTCTCTGTAACCTATCGATACGACACCGTATCTCTGCCCCCTCCTGATTCCATACCCATTTTGAGCCCACCGCCTCTTCTCTCCCTCTCACCTTCCCTCCACTCGCGCGTGTTCCTCACCACTTTCTTATTTTATACTACTACTAGTATTAACATCCCTAATCACATACTGTACAATACTATATTAAACGTAAATATTCAAAGAACATTGACAATCAAGAATGTTTACTTCATTACTACATTGTGACTTATTAGTAAGAAGTTACTTAACATTCTATAATATTGTTAAGAATAATATATATCAGTTGAACACATTACATTTAAAGATAGATAATTAGTAAAAACATTTCACTAAAAAGATTCTTAACTACAAGCTGAAGTACATAATTTTAATATTTTCTCGGTTTTCTTCTAAATAGTGGCTTAAGAATTTTTTTTGCTTTATTTTAAATGAAGTTTTCTAAATTTTATATAAAAAGTAAATGTAATTTGATGTTTATAACCATTTGTATTATGTAGTATAATTTTATTGGTTAAATTAGTTGTAATTATTATTATTTTTAGGCAAACAAAATAAATTAAATAAAAATTGTAATCTTTATTCGATTTATAAAAACCTTAAAAATGAATTATTTCTCAAATAGAAAAGAGTATTAATTCTACCTAGTTGTTTTCAATCTTAGTGTTAATAGTGAATGTGATTTGTTAAATAACTAAAGTCAAAACTATCCCATTTTAACATGGGAAGTAAAGTTTTCTTTTTAACAACGGGAATTAATGATCAAATAAAACTTACTGACATTTTACAAAATATCAGTAAAGTAAAGTACAAACTATTATATGCACCAAAGAAAAAGAGAAAAAAAATATATAAAAAAGCAAAGCTGCAGAAAAGGTTGTCTTTGGGATACGTAGGACCCGCGTTATTCAGAGAAGAGGTAGGGATATGATGATAACAATAAGGCATGATATGATGATAAAATGTTTTTTCATGATGATGATGGTGATGATTCTTTAATTATTATGATATTATTTTTCCACCAGCGCGTGGATTCTACAGTCTGAACTTTTTTCAAACCGCAGCTTTTTTTTTTTTTTTTTTAAGTCCTCTCTCTTATTTTCTCATTGGTCAACGGTCAACGAGCGAGAAAGCCGCTTTTGTAATGAAAGCCATATACAAAAAGCCATTAGCTTGTGGGTTTTTGAAAAAGAGCTTTCTCTACTTTGAAACTCTCGGTAAAATTAATCTTTCTTTTTATTTTATCCATATATAGTAAAAAACTTAGATGAATAGATTTGACGAGTTTTACTGTTAATACATGAAGATTTGAAAACGCTCTTAAAAGAATTGAATAATAGCAAGTTACAAAACGGAAAATGAGAGAAAGAGGACAAGATAAGTTGGACCTTTTTTTCTTTCTATAATTTAACCATGGTTAACAGAGGATGTGAGGTGAAAGTAATAACTCCTGGAGTTATATTTTTAACCATGGTTAAGTTAAAAGCAGGTTTTTCTATGCAGTATATATCATCATTGAGGTAACAGAGGTCTCTCTGACACAAGTCATCATTGAAACCCTAAGCCTCCCCACAACCCCATATCTCTTTGTCTGAAAAAACTCTTTTGTATATAAATTTAAACACACAAGCCATATCTTTGAAACTGTACTGCTGCACAAGTGTAGAGGAAGTGGCACAACATCTTTAAGAGGGAGAGAGAGAGAAGTCATTTATTCATTTTCCAGGAAAAAAAAAAACTTGTGAGAGAAAAAAAAAGTTTGTTTTTGTTTGTTGTTGAGAAATGGGTGAGAGGGATGATGGACTGGGGCTAAGCTTGAGCTTGAGTTTAGGTTTAAATCAAAAGGAGTCTTCTCCTAGGTTGAATCCAATGCCTTTGGCTTCTTATTCATCTTCATCACACATGCATATGCAGAGCCATTATAACCATCCTCAGAAGATTCAGAACAATTGGATTCAAATGTTTCAATCTTCAGGTACTTTTTTGTTTTATGAAAAATTATTGTTTTATTGATTTATAAATAATTTGTTCAACAAGCTAAAACATTTTATAATGATTTTTTTGGTTATAGATCCGATCTTATTATTCTTTCTATTTTTTTTTCTTGAAAATGTAATTTTAGAGATTCTTGTGTGTCTGAAATGAAATTAACGTAACGGTTACAAATATGTAGAGAGGAACTCCGACGTGGGATCGTTCCTCCGGGGAATCGATGTGAATAGAGGTCCACCGAGAGTGGTGGTTGACGTTGAGGAAGACGCCGGAGTTTCATCACCCAATAGCACCGTCTCAAGCGTTATGAGCGGGAAGAGAGGTGAAAGAGAGCTGGTGGGTGCGGCGGGAGCGGGAGGAGGAAGAATAGTAGAAGATAATGAAGCTGAGAGAGGTTCTAGCTCGTTAGGCGGCGGTAGTGACGATGAAGATGGTGGTGGGAACGGTGAAGACGGGTCGAGGAAGAAGCTACGTTTGTCTAAAGAACAAGCGTTGGTCCTCGAGGAGACTTTTAAAGAACATAGCACTCTCAATCCGGTCAGTGGCATTTTCGTAGTTTTGATGTGACTTTTCTTTTTATTTATCATGAGGTTGACTTTTTGTTACATTTATTGACTTATGTGACATGTGTTGTGGGTGCAGAAGCAAAAGATGGCTCTGGCTAAGCAATTAAATCTAAGGACTAGGCAGGTGGAAGTGTGGTTCCAAAACCGAAGGGCAAGGTAAGAAGTCATTTCTTCAGAGGCCATTTTTGTAATTTCAAAAAACCAAAATATTTAGCTATTACTATGATGATGATACATATCATTGTCCTAATGGTTCTCTGGTTTAGTTCGAGTTAGTTTTGCGGTCTAAGAATAATAACAATCAATGTGAAACCGGCTATTTAAGGATTGGTTCGGTTTAGTTTGGTTTTGGTTTTGGTTTTGGTTTTCTCATAGTGTACTTAGAGGTTTTGGACTATTAATTTGTATGTGTAGGACAAAGCTGAAGCAAACGGAAGTAGATTGTGAATATCTAAAAAGATGTTGTGAGAATCTAACGGAGGAGAATAGAAGATTACAAAAGGAAGTGAGTGAGCTTAGGGCATTAAAGCTGTCACCACATTTGTACATGCACATGAAACCTCCCACTACACTCACTATGTGTCCGTCCTGTGAGCGAGTCGCTGTTACTTCATCGTCATCATCGTCCGTGGTGGCTCCTGCTCCTGTGATGTCTCCATCGTCTCCAATGGGTCCAATGAGCCCGTGGGCTGCTATTCCTCTCCGGCAACGTCCCGCTGCTGGTTCCCGTTGAAAAAAATGTGTTTTATTTTCTATTTTCAGAAGAATTAGCTTTAGTTTAACGTTAATGGGCTTTGGTGATTTCGTTTTTTATTATATAATGCTAAAACGTTCTTGGAATGTCTCTTCAAGAGTTTAATCTCACGCCCATCTTCTTTCTTGTCTCCTTTGTTTGAATGTCTCATATGTACTAATTATATCATTGTCCAATGATTAAGAAAAAGACTTTTTTCTGCCAAAGAATAAAAGAAAAAGACTTTAGTTTCATGAAATATAGACTTGTTTAACCATGTCTTAGTGGTCGAGTGGAACATGACGTCTATCATAAGAATCGTGGATTCGAATCCGATGTCTTTAAACATAGTGATTTCTAATTTTTCTGGTGAACAACCTGATTTTACTGGTACTGATGATCAAGTCTTTAAGATTAAGTCGGTTAGATTACAGTTCTTCAAATATTCGGGATTTGAGGAAAAACGTAGGCTTATTTGTTATTCTTTACTACTATTATTTAAATTTTTTTGTAGAAAAGTAAAACAGTTGAACCATTATAATTTGGTGTTTTACATTTGCGAAGATGATTAGCAGATAATTAGTTAAGACACAAAACTAAACGAGGCAACGAAAGCGATATGTTGTTTGCATGTATATGTAAAACTGTTTTAAGTAAAATGTATAAGCCAATACGAATATCGAGACATGTACGTGACGTAACATAACATTTGGTCTGTATATGGACATATCTGGGTCCACGTAAGAAGAAGTCAGACCATTAGAATCTCTTGCAGAACACTGGAAGATATGATTTTTCTTTTGTCAAAAAGATCTTAACCGACAGAGAAAGAGAGAGAGGTACACGACGAAGGTATATATATATAAGTATATCTTGATGTTAATTCAAAACAAGAAATTTAATAAATGAGCGTTCAAGACAATGCCAGATCCAACATGTGGCTGGCTACAGGAGTACAGAGTGTAGACTTTAAGTAGACAGTTCCAATCAAACATAAATTATGTTTAGCTGATTGGTTCTATGAATTACATACCGACCAAACTGAATCAAAACCACATCACAACCGTATCAGTTTCAATCAAACCAAACTCGAAACCTTATTTTCTTTTGTAATTGAACTAGAAACCATTTGTTAGTTATTAATTTATCATATCATATTATAAGTAATATCCTGTGATTTATTAATTTTGTTTATTTTAGTTCAACTCTAGTTTGATTTTCTTTTTAATCTAAAAACTTCATTATTGATGGTATTCTAACTAATCTTTTGAAATTAAAATAATATAAAATAGAACGGAGAAAAAAGAAAAACATTTATTTTTTTAAAGGACTCTCTAGACATAAAACTATTAAAATTTTATAATAAAGTTAAATTATATTCCTTAATGTTATATAAACTAGTTTTTCAGAGAAAAAGAGAGATTTTCTCTATTAATAATAACTAGCCTTTGACCCGCGCGTCCGCGCGGATGTTATTTTTATAAATGTCAAATATTTTAAGTTTTTTGTTTGATATAATTGTATATATGAATGAAACTTAATATTCGATATCCGTTACCCGATTTGGGATCCCATCCGCTTCAAAAACGAATATTCGGGAATCCTGATAGTGATTTTACGAATTCAACTGATCCAAGTACGAATTCGGATAGTAAAATTTAGGTCTAAATATCTGGATCTGAATATTAAATATTTAAAATTTAATTATAATTATCTATGTATATTATATATACTTTTATATAAAATAACTAAAATTTTAATTTTAAATTTGAATGCTTTTAATTTTTTAGTCCAAATATCCTAACCCCAATATCCAGATCCGGATAACAATTTTACGAATCCGATGAATGCATATCCGAATCCATATATCCTAAAATACCTCGAAAATTCAATATGTCCTAGACATAAATGTGTATATGTATTATATGGTGATTAAAAATTTTAAATTTATAAATTACATAAATTATTCTTATTAGATATATCGTACAAATGAATAATACATTGTATTTGTTTGTATATATAACCATTTATAATAAATATTAGTATGTATTTTAGTTACTAAATTGTTATGGAAAATTTCATGATTTTGTTATTTTAAATGAATAAGTTGAAATTATATCGAAAATTATTGACATTATTAGCTTTTATATAGTTCAAATATAGTTGGTTAGCTTATATGAATATGAAAAAAAAAACTAATTTAATTATATACATATAAACACATATACATTATTCAATGATAAATGTTGTTAATGGGCTTAGTCCAAATTTATTTTTTTCTTGTTAATAATCCATGTTTGGATGCAAGGATAGTATCAGTGGCATTTCTTGTAAATATTAGGTAAAATTAAGGGTTATTTTTTATTTGTACTTCACTTTTAATAGATTAGATAGTAATAAATATTAGTATGTATTTTAGTTACTAAATTGTTATGGAGAATTTCATGATTTTGTTATTTTAAATGAATAAGTTAAAATTATATCGAAAATTATTGATATTATTAATTTTTTTATAGTTCAAATATAATTGGTTAGCTTATATGAATATGAAAAAAAAAAACTAATTTAATTATATACATATAAACACATATACATTATTCAATGATAAATGTTGTTAATGGGCTTAACCCAAATTTATTTTTTTCTTGTTAATAATCCATGTTTGGATGCAAGGATAGTATCAGTGGCATTTCTTGTAAATATTAGGTAAAATTATGGGTTATTTTTTATTTGTATTTCACTTTTAATAGATTAGATCATTTAAGCATATCGTATTATGCAAACACAAAAAGAATTCTCAATTGTCAGGCCTGGCCCATATATATCCTTCAACTCTATCCACAATATATTAATCTCCGATTTAGCTACAAGGTTCGAGGCTTTATTTTCTTATCCAGTTCAGTTCAAATGATTGTAGTAAAGTGGCCGATTAACCAGCACAGAAAACCTATAAAATTGATTCATAAGTATAAAGCAATAATGGGTTCGTAGTAGTGTTCTGAGCAAGCCCACCGACTCATATGTATCCTGGACTCTTGGTCCTATAACAAAGCCCATTATAAGGATCCAATACTAAAGGGCAAGTAATTTATCGCAGTGTAACTACTAAAACTAAACCTTTAGTATCAGTCAGAAGATTCGATTTTTTTAGTCCCCACAAAGAACCCTAAACACTTCTTCTCGTCGCCGTCTTCTCTACTCTCTTGAGGTTGCAGGTCATCGGAAAATTGTCGTTTTCTAAACATGTCGTCGCTACGTAATGCTGTTCCAAGGCCTGCTCACAAGGAGCGATCTCAACCGTAAGCTTTGCTCTTTTCTTCTTTATTCATTCGTTTGTTTCCGCAGTTTCTCTTCTTAAAGTTTGGATCTTTATCAAACCCATCAGGCAAGCGAGGAAGAAGTTTGGTCTTCTCGAGAAGCATAAGGACTATGTCATCCGAGCTAAAGCTTACCACCAAAAGGAAGAGATTAAAAAGGTTTAATCTTTTTCTCTCTGTTTTCAAAATTGCATTCTTGCTTATATGTTTGTTGAAAGCTCAGACCTTTAACTGTAATTTGTTCGTGGAGTGTTTCTATTAGATAGTGTGTGTGAGACACATTGCTTATGATAGATATGTCTATTGAAAGCTCAGGCCTTTAACAGTAGATGTTCATGGAGTGTTTTTATTAGATAATGTGAGTGAGACACATTGCTAATGATAGATATGTTTATTGCAAGCTCAGGCCTTTAACAGTGTGTGTTCATGGAGTGTTTCTATTAGATAATGTGAGTGAGACACATTGCTAATGATAGATATGTTTATTGCAAGCTCAGGCCTTTAACAGTGTGTGTTCATGGAGTGTTTCTATTAGATAGTGTGACTGATTCTGAGACACATTGCTTCTTAGCAATTTGCTTAATTAGCTGATAGCAGAGTTTTGTTTTTCTTATGCCTTTTTGTTGTTGTTGTTATTCTTGATGTTCTGCAGAAACTTAAGCAGAAGGCAGCATTCAAGAATCCAGATGAATTCTATTTTAAGATGATCAATAGTAAAACAGTTGATGGAGTTCATAGACCAAAGTAATCACATGGTTTTATTTTCTTTTCCTTTTTGTTTCACTATGTCTGTTTCTAAGCTCATGATCTCTCTCCTACTCTTTGATTGCTTTCAGGGAAGAGATAAATAAGTACAGTGCAGAAGAGCTTATGATAATGAAGACCCAAGATATAGGATATGTGTTCCAAAAATGGCAGAGTGAGAAGAATGTAAGTTTATCTTTCCTCTCAATTCATAGTGCAAGTGCTTTCTGTTTACAGTCACATTTATCCATTGCTCTCTTTTGTAGAAAATTGACAAGCTTACTGCATCACTGCAATGTACCGAGGAGCAGCCTAGCCGTAGGCATGTGTACTTTGCAGAAGACAGGTTACTCCTAACATCTTACTTCTTTTGTATTCTATCATGCTTAGCAGTTTGTTGTGAGAAGAAGTTAGTACCACATTGTATGTTGGTGTCTTATGATCTTGGAACTCTTGTTTTTCTTAATCAGAGAGGAGGCTAGAGAACTGGAGTTACAAGCTAAAAGCAAAACTGATATCTCCGCGATGCAGATTCCTAAAGATATCAAAAAGTAATGTCTCTAAAATTATGCATTAGATGTTTTATGAAGGTATCAAACGGACAAGCAATACTCATATTATCTTCTATCTATTAAAACCAGGAAAATGGATAGATCATACAGAGATCTCGAGGCAAGGAAGAACAGGGCAAAAGATTTGGAGAAGTTATATATGGATATGTCAATGCAGAAGGAATTGCAGGTAAACTATATCATTCAGTTCAAAGGCATATGACTGTATCTTGGTAAAATTTTAAACAATCTCTAATAATTTTATTTTATTGCATATAGAAAAAGGGTCGCAAACGTAAGCTACGTGAAGACGAGATACTCAACCCAAATGGTAAACCAGTATACATATGGAAGGCAGATCGAAAACGCTGAAGTAAAAAAAAACTTTCATGGTTGTGTAGCTCTTTCACATCATGTTTCTCTGATCTCTACTAAAGTTTATTAATATATATGAAAGTTTTATTATAGTTCTGTGTCAAGAATTTGTAGAACTTTAGTATGAAACTTTGGATGTTAAGTTTAAAAACCTCTTGTTGCATATTTGGAGAAGTTTTGCTAGTGTGATTGATGAAAATCTAATTACAATGGTGTTCTAAAAGTAATTGTGAAATGAATTATCAAAGATTCAGTGAGGTTATTGGTTTATGAATTTAATGGATATGGAAATACAAACAAAATAATGTTATTCAATATGTAATTATAAAATTTGTTAATATTATTTGTTAATTGGTTTTATAATTTATAAATTTAATTATATTATTAGTTTGGGCAAATTTTTTAAATATATTTTTTAATTTTTTGTCGCTAAAATACATTTCAAAGAAAAAAAATAAACAAAATAGATTTTTTTTTTATTTTAAAAATTTTATTATTTTTAATTTTAATTTTCAACTCCAAAAGCCACCCTATAACTCTAAATCATAAGTCTAAATTAGATAACCAAATGTTATAAATGTATAATTATACCTTTTAATAAAGTCTAATTTTGTCATTTTTCTCATTGAAAATTATTTTGGTAACAAATTTATTTTTGGATTTATTTTAAGGTATCATATATTAATATTTTGATTTATAATTTCTAATTCAAATGAATTGTGTGATGTAGATTTGTTAATAAATCTGATTTAATTATAAATATGAACGGATTTGGATTGACTTATACATTAAAAATATAAATATTCAAATTTGAAATAAAATCTCCGAATTTGCAAAATATCAATTAGAATCAACATACATAGTATTTGAAAGTTAGTAAAATTTCCTTGCTTTTATAACATTAACTAAAATACATAAATGGATAACATCTATTCATATTTTTAATTTATATTCCCTTAAACTGCAAGTAAGGTGTTGGAAAGGACGGTTTTGTAACTAATAGCAACCAACCAGGGCCTCTTTCTCTACTTTGTTATAGCTTTTTGGATTTTACTCTGAAGCATGAGTTGTGAGTCAATCATTTGAATTAAATCTTAACAATTAAAGGAGAAACGCCTACTTTGGCATAAAACGCATGCTTATCATTCATTGTTATTATTATTATTGTCATTTTCATAGAAAAAAATCTAGTAGTCTTAAAATTAATGAGGAAACATCCAAAATCCTTAATTAATTATGAGAAAAGGTTAAGTATTAAAGGCGCAAGACACATGTCTCTCATGTCTTACTTATCATATGCGTTATTATTTTTAGAATTTACCTATAATCAATAAAAAAATCTAAATATAATTATATACCATACAAATTTATATAAAGAGATTGTGTATGTATATACACCTCTAAAATTAGCTTTAATCAATAAACAAATCTGTATATACTATTTAAAAATTAATGAAAATACAATGTATTCACTAAAGAGATTATGTATCTATATACATTTCCAAATTAATGAAAAACACTATTTAAAATATGAATATGACAACCAATTTTAGTTCATATCTTTAAAAATCTATAAAACAATACTTTGCTTTAGTTAGATTTTATACTTTATATTAACATATTAGTATATTTATTAGCAAAAATAAATGATATGAAAATTTTAAAGTAATCGGTTAACAACACGCAAAACTAATCAACCTTTAAATTTTAAGGTAACCCGTCAGCAACGCGCGAAACTAACCAACATTAAGATTTTTAAAAAATCGTTAACAACGTGTGAAACTAACCAACATTAAATTTTTAAAGTAATTTAGAAACAACGCGCGAAACTAACCAACATTAAAATTTAAAAAAACCATTAACAACGTGTGAAACTAACCACCATTAATTTTTTGAAATAATTTAGAAACAACGCGCGAAACTAACTAACATTAAAATTAAAAAAAAAACGATTAACAACATACGAAACTAACCAACATTAAATTTTTAAAGTAATGTATTAACAACGCGCGAAACTAACCAACACTAAGATTCTAAAGAAACCGTTAACTACATTCGATACTAACTAACATTAATTTATCATACAATATCGAATTTAACAATGCTACTTATCAAAATAATTCAAAGAAAATGGCAATATTAGGGGAAAAAATCTTCTTTTTTCTTGAAACAATGGAAAAATATTATAATAATTTTAAGAGTTTAGAAGAAACAGTGGAGTGGTATTGTGGTAACTGATAGTATATATAAAGTACCGTGCAAAGGAGGTGATAGACACTTCTCTCTTACAATCACAATTTGCTTATATCCTAGCTCTCTTCTAGTGTCTCTATCTTCACCTTCATTCCTCAACTCCTCATACTATTCCTTCTTCTTTCTCTGTCTATTTGAATAAACGACGACAAAGTTTCTTCTCTTTAGTTCCAAAGGTGATTACTTTAACATGTTTTGATTATGCCCTTTTGCTTATTTGATGTTTTTAAAACAGTTTCCTCTGGTCTCTTTGGTTGAATTATCTCCGACCATCATCACTCACTATTAAATCTTAGTAGAAAAGACATAGCTTTTGTTCTCATAATCAAACAAGCATTCTAGCTATCTCAGTTTGTTTAGTCTTATATCTGTTGCAATGTTCAAAAAATCGCTATGTGATAATTTTAAATTTTACAAATGATTATTAATCATATGCCTAAACCGATTTTTGAATGTTTTGATTTGAAAACAAAAACATTCAAGAAATATTGTTTTCTTTGGGTCCGGTTTTCTGTCCATAAACATATGTATAAACCGATTTTTAGAACATTGATCTTTGTATTAGCAATATGATTCTAGTTTTGGAGCCGTTAGATATCTAAATTTTCTCTTTTTCTTTGCTCTACAGGTTTGAGTTTTGTAAGCGGAGTGGGACCTGTGAGATTATTGTAGCTGCAAGAGAATTGCTTAGGTGAGTATATACATCTGATCAAGATATGGCTCGTAGGGTGCGTCAGAGAGTGGATGAAGGTGGTAAGGATAAGGTTGGTTCACCAAGCTATCTTGTGATTGGTGATGAGGATGTAGCACCTAAGGTTCAAGAGTATGTGGATTGGACTAGTATGACTTACGACACAATGCTTCATGTGTTTACTCTATTGGACTCTAGCGACCGTGCTAGCTTAGCATCGACCTGTACGACATGGAGAAGCCTCGGTGCTTCTCCTTTTCTGTGGAGTTCTTTGGATCTTTGTGCCAACAAGTTTGATCTTTCAATAGCAGCTTCTCTGGCAAAGAGGTGTGCTGATCTTCACAAGGTTAGGTTCCGTGGCCTTGACTCTGCTGCTGCTGCCATATGTAATCTCAAAGCCAAGAATCTGAGGGAGATAAGTGGAGATTGTAAGAACATGACAGATGCTACGTTGTCTATGATTGCTGCACGCCATGAAGATCTTGAGAGCCTCCAGCTTGGACCAGGCTTATGTGAGAGGATCACTAGTGATGCTATAAAGGTTTTAGCCTTTTGCTGTTCCAAGCTTAAAAAGCTTAGGCTCTCTGGATTAAGAGTTGTTAGCTCTGAGGCAATTGAGTCTTTGTCCCAACACTGCCCACAACTCAGTGATGTTGGATTCTTAGATTGTCAGAACATCAACGAAGAAGCACTGGGGAAAGTGGTGTCTCTTCGCTACCTATCTGTTGCCGGGACAACAATCATGAACTGGAGAGTTGCAACAGAGAGTTGGGAGAAGCTTCCAAACTTAACCGGTTTGGATGTCTCAAGAACCAGCATTGACCATGTGGCGGTTTCAAGGCTGTTGAGATCATCTCAAAGCTTGAAAGTTGTGTGTGCTTTAAACTGCCCTTTGCTCCAACTTGATGAAGATTTCAACCCTGGTGGATTCAAAGGAAAGCTCTTGATTACTATCTTCAACAATACTTTAAACGGGATGGCTTCTATATTTGAAGTTAACTCAAAGGATAAAGAAACAATGCATTGGCTTGAGTGGATACTCTCGCATACGCTTCTATTTTTGGCAGAGCACAACTCAGTAGGACTGAGCAGTTTCTGGCAGAAGAACGGAGGTAAGTTCTTTCTCAGATTAATGCAAAGCTCACAAGAGGATGTCCAAGAGAGAGCAGCCACAGGGCTTGCGGCTTTCGTCCGTGTGGGTGAGGACAATGCTAGTATCTACAGTGAAAGAGCTGAAGCAGTTATGAGAGATGGAGGCATCTCAATTCTGTTAAAACTTGCTGGTTCTATTAAAGAAGTTTTTCAGGCAGAAGCTTCAAAGGCTATTGCAAACTTGTCTTTGTATGCTAATGTTGCAAAGGCTGTTGCTGAAGAAGGAGGAGTCAATGTTCTTCTTGGTTTGGCAAAGTCTAGGAATAGAGTTGTTGCTGAAGAAGCTGCTGGTGCACTATGGCATCTCTCTCTTGGAGACCCATATAAGGTACATTGTCTCCTTATTGAACACACATGAACCTTTTGCTCTCTACTTAACATTGTTAACTTTTATACTTGAAGGCAATTGTTGAAGCTGGAGGAGTGAATGTGCTAATGGAGCTTCTCTTCAAATGGCCATATGGCTATGGTAGACTTCTGGTACATGCCTACCACCTTTAAACCCTCACATGATTTGCAAATATTCAAAATTAAAACTAGCATTAGGGCTTTTAGATTAGATCATTAGAAAAGATTGTTCATTAAGTACAAAGATTTTGCTAGATTTGGTTTATTTTGTTTGTTCTGAAAGGAGTATTCTACTTTTTTTTTTTTTTTTTTTTTTGATTAGGAGCGTGCTGCTGGCGCATTAGCTAATATAGCAGGAGACGAAAAGTGCAGCATGGAAGTTGCAAAAGCAGGAGGTGTGCATGCCTTGGTGATGCTAACTCGAAACTGCAAGTATGAAGGAGCACAAGAACATGTACTTTCCTTGTACCTATTCTATATGCTTGTGGTAGTTTTTGAGTTATGGATGCTAGTGATTGTCTGAACCAAGGTTTGTCTCTTTCTTTTTTTTCTCTCAGGCGGCTCGTGGTTTGGCTAATCTGGTTTCTCATGGTGATAACAACGATAACAATGATGCTATTGGACAAGAGCCTGGTGCCTTGGAAACTCTTCTTCAGCTGACGAAATCACATCACAGTGGTGTTAAACAGGAAGCTGCTGGTGCTCTTTGGAATCTGGCATACGATGATAAGAATAGAGAATTGATTGTTGGATTTGGTGGTGTTGAAGTCTTGGTATAATGTTTCCTTTTCTGTCTTCATTTCATTTTCTTTGTTGTGTGTGTTCAGATCATGACTTGTGTTTCTTGATTATAATTTTTAGGTGGCACTTGCCAAGTCCTGTTATAATGAACCAAGTGGTCTGCAAGAGAGAGCAGCTGGTGCTCTTTGGGCTCTAGCACACTCAGAAGAACACAGGTGTGCATCCATTTGAATTTTTTTTTATCAATGCAGCTTCCTAGCTATACATCAACGCAAAACTGATTGATGATGTAATACATTTTTGATCTTTCTAATCAGCATTGCAATTGGACAGCAAGGTGGTATACCTCCTCTTATTGCTCTTGCACGATTCAACTTTGAGGTAAGAACATTTTTGTCTCCTTTTTTTAAGTTGTCATGTCTTAGTGTTTTGAGTTAATCTGATCCATCTTTTTTTTCTCCCCAAGGCTGTACATGAAACTGTTGCAGGAGCTCTGTGGAATCTTTCTTTCAATCATGGTAATGTTAAACTCATTTTGGAGGAGGAAGAAGGAGTTAAAACACTAATTCGCATCTGTACTTATTCTGATTCCAAATTGGCTCGTTTCCTGGCATCATTAGCATTAGCTTTCATCTTTGATGAAAGGTACACTCATAAGCTTAACCAATCATATCCACATTCAAGATATGTATTTCTCTATAAATGCCTTAAAGTCTAGCTTTTATTCTAGGACTTCTCCAGCAAACACTAGCTCAAAAAGGTTTGGCTTGGGATATGCTAGAAGAAACGCGGTTAGATGTATTGGAAGTTACATTAAAACTTTCATAGATCCACAAACCTTTCCAACTGCTGCTTCATCAGCTACTCCATCTATGTTAGCACAAGTCTTGGAGAGAGCTTGTATCCAAGAAGCTGACAACTTGAGATGCAGTGGTGAAGAAATTGGAAGGATTGTTACAATGCTGCAGAGCCCTTATGCTGCACTCAAAAAGTTTGCAGCCTTTGCGCTTCTCCAGGTACTTTTTTTTTTCATTTATCTTAATGGTTAGTTTGCATTCTGAATCAGTTTGTGGTTTGGTACTAATATATGAAAAATGCAGTTCACAATACCGGAAGCTAGTCATGCCAAGCATCATGCAAGTTTGTTGCAGAACCCTGAAGATGTCAGAGCCTTGCGTTCTGCTGCTGCAGATACTGTGAACATGCCTCATGAAGCTATGATTTTCGCGAAAGTTGTGCTTAGGAACCTTGAGCATTATCAGCCAGAAGGTTGAAAAGGAAATAAAGAATCATCTCAGAAGAGTAATTGAGCCTTTGTAGTTAGCATTTGTTAGTGTTGTTGAATATCTATGTAACAATGGCCCTTTCATCATTAATATAATACAAACCTTTTGAGAGAGATATTTTTCTTGGCTTTTACTTTCAAGTTAGCAACTTAGAAACTCTAACTACTTAGCAATATGACTCGAGTACATTCCCAAGTTTTCATTCAGTCCCGCAAATATATTCTGCTTAGAACACTTTTTTAATGTTTACAATGTTGTGACTTATCTCCTGAAACCATTTATATATATTTTTATCAACCTAATAAGTAAGAAAACACTGAGTATGGTTTCTACAAAAGAGAGTGTGACAAAAGGAAAAAATTAGAGTTTAAGATCTGCGCTTGCGAGTATTCATCAATGCGTTTTATAATCAACAAGTCAGGGGTTTGTAACCATCTGCCTTTTAGGCTTTTTCTAATTAAAGAGAAGTGGTGGCTAACAAAAAAAAATGAAATGTGATAGAAAATTAGAGAATTCAAATGCTTACACCTTGTTTACATACTATATATAAAATAGTAGAAATCCAATCTAATAAGAACTAAAATCTCATAAAACTTTCTTATAGGATGATAAGATTATCCATTATTAAATAGCATTCATTGATTCTGGCATATAACACACACTGATTAATTAATAATTAAGT
This sequence comes from Moricandia moricandioides, assembly GCA_905132885.1. Lineage (NCBI taxonomy): Eukaryota > Viridiplantae > Streptophyta > Magnoliopsida > Brassicales > Brassicaceae > Moricandia > Moricandia moricandioides. The sequence continues at coordinate 111,885 of CAJHQQ010000315.1, read as the reverse complement.
GTACCAACTTCTTGAAGCCCAAAGAGTGTTTTCTCGGAAGATCAAAGGTACAGTTTGTGTTAGTAGAGTAAAATGGGCTCTTGTTGGGCTTAAAAATAAAGGCTCGGTTTCGCCGAGTAAAGTCTTAAAACTTTTGAATTATAAAAAAGTCTTGAATTTTTTGACTGTAGCAACTTATAAACATTAACTAGTAAGCACTACGTGGCAAGTTATAAACATCAACTACTAAGTAAAGTAATTATGTAGCTACTAGAGCAGGATTAACCGGGGTCTATTAAGGTGGGGTTCTTAGCTTTTCTAAGAGACGTATCTTAGTTTTTAACTAAGAAAACCTAAGAACCGTCTCTTAAATAAGAACCATAAGAGCCGTCTCTTAACGAAAAAAATGTAAAAAAAAAAAAAATTAAAAAGACAAATTTTACGTTAAGAACCCCATCTTAAGAGATCCGGGTTAATCATGGCCTTAGAGCATAATCAACGCTCGTTTCTTACTTTTTCTTTTTTTTTTTCTTTTTTTTTTAAAAAAAAAAAATTAAAAAGAACCAGTCGCGGACCGCCACGTGTCAGTAGGGCCCGCGAACAGTTTAAAAATACACCAAGAAACGTTGCTTATAGAAGAGAAAAAGGAAACGTTTTTTAAAAAACATATGTGTCCCACCCCTTTAAGAACCCACTTAAGATACGGGGTTGATTTTGCTCTTAGAAACATTTATTAATAGCTACTTAAGGTTGTCAAACAGAATCCTTAATCTCATTACCCACCTTGATGTTGGTGCAAAGGTCTTCTTCTTCGTCTGTTTTGGTGGTGGGTTCTCCTCCAACAGCTAAGGTTTCCCAAACCCATGTCTCAGTGCTAAGATCATCGGACCTAGCTCCATATTTGCAGCCACAAGCCTTTCTTGGCTGGTTAAGAGGATTCGCAAAGAGAACGTTGTGAGGTGTATCTTCATACCGGAGATAAGAAGCTAACTCCATAGCGTCTCGTGAGATTACCATCATTGTTCTTTGTTGTATGTATATGCTAATTTGTAGTAAAAACTGTTTGTGTTACTTAAAAGAGATTTTCCTAAATAAAAAAAATTATAATGCTAGATCATATAAAGAGCTAACATTTAATGTGTATTCTACATTAGGAACCAAACAAAATCAATCAAGTATGCAATTTTTCCATCAAATACAAGTAACAAAGTTACAAGCATCAAATGAAAGATAACAACAACATTAGACATATCTTCCATCAAATGAATGTCAATATCAAGAAGAATATCAGTAAATACATATAAGAAGAAGATAAAAAAACATGAAAATGAATTTAAGCAGAGAGATTAATTAAAGAGGCTCTCAGATAGTGTAGCTGTTATTATTAGCATCTTCAATATCAATGCCTTTCAGCTTTGCAGCTGATTCAACTTTCCCTTTCAATGTCTGAAGCTCTCTCATTCTGCAAGATTCATCACAAACGTTTTAACACAACAGAGACTTTTAATCTCTTAAGAGAAAGTTATCAAACTAAAGAAGATCTAACCTTGCAAGTTCTGCACGCCTTTTAGCTTCATCAGCCATATTGCTAAGTTCCGTTGCGCCATTTCTCTCATACATTGGCTTTTGAGGTGTCCCTAAACCGTGCTGTGTACGTGTCTCGGTGGCCCATGCAGCCATGCGCTCGTCTTTACCAAAGTTCTTCTTGCCAGTGAGTGCAGTCTGACAACAAAACCACAGTTCTTGTTAGGACGTTATGTAACTTCTAAGTACCAAACTCAAAAGTGAGAGATATATATATATATATACAGACCCTTTGCTCGACCATTTTGTTCCAGGACTTGCCACTTAGAGCATAACGGACTAGGAACTTGATAGGATCAAGTAACATGTAAGTCACTATGTTAAATATCCAAATAACTCCAGTCCAACCCCATCCAATGCTTCTGATTCCAGCAAAAGGCCATGTTGCCAGTGCTGCTATTGCCGATGCAACCTTTTAAAATGTTACACATTATACCATTAACATCACTATAAGTAACTGAAGAGAGTTAGAAAGATGAAGAAGATCTCTATTTTTACCAGCTGAGCAATGAGGAAAGCAATCACAAGGAGAAAACCAGGACGTTCAACAAAGGACCAGCTTCTTGAACGTGTCACAAAGATCAACGCTTGGCTGATTGTGCTGACTTGAAGGTATATAGCAGAAGCCATCTGTTCATTCAAATGTGCAGCCACTTCCTTGTTTTTCATGTCAAAATGGTGTTGGTTGAAGTTCCTCACATGGAAAATTTTCTTCCACAAAATAGTAAAAAAAGAAGATACAGTTAAGAGTCAAAACCAAGAAAGTGATGATGTATATAAGCTTACAGGGAAGAAGTTAGTTTCATAAGATGCCCAGAAAAACACAACGGTCATGATAGCCAAGTAAGCTCCAAGAACAACACCAGTTGCAAAAATCTCCTTTAGTTTCCAACAATCTGGTGTTGGAGATGGCTTCACTCTGTCCTTTGATATGGTCATTATGGTACCTTTTCAATAATACATGGACCACATTTATAAGAGATATGCTCATTAAAGTGAATCTTTTGAAAGATTTAACATTAACTAACCATCATTAAGGATTGCAATAACAAGAACCATGAATGGAGGGAAGTCAAACTCCCAGAACACACACAAAAGCATGAAACCCATCTGTAACACAAAGGCATATTAAAAAAAGTGTTATCAGATGAGAAATAATACTTAAGTATTTGTGAAAAATCTGATATAGAAACTTACCACAATACGTATAGTGATAGAAACAGCATATATCTGCAGAATGAATGTAAAAAAATTCAACCAAAACATTCATTTTGAAACGTTATTAGATTATAAGTCAATGAAGCTGAAACATTATGGTACCGTGTAATTTTTCATTCTCTGGAAAATGGCACGGCTAGTCAAGACAGCACTGATGATAACACTAAGACCAGGTTCTGTTAAGACAATATCAGAAGCACTACGAGCAGCATCAGTTGCATCATCCACAGCTATTCCAATATCAGCTTTCTTCAATGCAGGTGCATCATTCACTCCATCACCAGTCATACCGCATATATGTTTTCTTGATTGTAATCTCATCACAATCTCATACTTATGCTCTATTTAAAAAAACAAAACAAAAGGTGATTGTCAGATATGGCTTAAAGATCATAATGTTACAAAATGTAGTGTAGCTTACCAGGGAATACTCCTGCAAAACCATCTGCTTTCTCGATAAGTTCATCGATGGAAACTGCTTCTGTGTGGTTAGAAGAGAGTAGAGATGAAGATGGGTACATGTTTGTTCCCATTCCAAGCCTTCTTCCTGTTTCTTTGGCAATTGCAAGCTGGTCACCTGTGATGTTATGATACTTTATGAGTATACATTGAATCCATAATCGTGTTATGAGCTTAAGAAAAGAAAAGACTTTGTACCTGTGATCATCTTAACACTGACTCCAAGATGAAGTGCTCTCTCAATGGTTTGTGCACTGTCATGACGAGGAGGATCAAACAAAGGAAGAAGAGCTACAAAGTCCCATGGACCACCTTCACCTTTAACATCACCATCTGGTACTTGCTTTTATTGAAAAGGAGATATACTATTAAGAACAAGTTCACACATTACTTGTGAAAGATGTTAGTTATGTCTCACCTGATAAGCCAACCCAAGGGATCTTAGTCCACGTTCTGCGAATTTGTCTATTGTAGCATGTACCTTATCCTTGATTTGTAACTTGTTGTGTGCCATGTCCAAAATCTAGAGAGAATGAAACTTTTTAAGAACTATATCACGGGAAACAATGAGAGAGTTGAAGTAGAAGTTTTGTAACCTCCTCAGGTGCTCCTTTGCTCACACGGTGCATCTTGCCTTCTCCATCAAGGTAGGTTAGTGCAGTTCTTCTATTAGCTGGACTGAAAGGAAGGAAATGGAGTTCTTTGATTCCAGCACGTGCCTGAAGAAGACAAAAGTATCAGATCAATACATTATCACAGCTTTTGTACACATGGTAATACTGAATACAGTTTAGTGGAAGATGAGTCTTGAATCTATACCTCTTTAGGGTCTGATAACATGGAGACAATAGCAGTGTCAATAGCATCTTGGTTCTCTAAACGTGCAGCTCTTGCAGCCATAAGCACAGCCATATCTTTGTCAATGCCTTTCTTGAAAATCTGTAACATAATACATGGATTAAAGTGCTATTTAGAGGCTATGCAACATATGCATAATAGTTCTTTAAAATTTTAGGGGTCAAGACTAATGTTTCACCGAGTAAGTAGAACAGAGAGAAGATGCAAACCTCGATAAGATTCTTATCCACTGAAAGCTTGTTCAGGGTGAGAGTACCAGTTTTATCACTGCACAGAACATCCATACCAGCCATTTCTTCAATGGCTGTCATTCTCTTTGTTATGGCACCCTGAAAAATGGATTGTAACGTAAGGTCATTATACAGAACACACAAAGTTAACTGACTTGTGTCTTAAAACTTGTATTGACCTGTTGAGCAAGGCGATGTGCACCAATAGCCATTGTCACAGAGAGAACAGTAGGCATTGCAATGGGGATACCACCAATCAACAAGACAAGAAGATTATCGATACCAACACGGTACCCTCTCTGTTGAAGACCGTAGATAACAACTATTTCAATAGCCATTCCTACTGCAATGGAGCAGATACAGAAGTTTCCTATTGATGACAAAACCTGGAGATCAATATACAAAGTTTCTATATTAGTCACTAACTCTTAAAATAGAAAGTTTTGTAGTAGTTATTAACCTACCTTCTGGAAATGACCAACATGGGTAGTACTGTCCACAAGATGAGCAGCCTTTCCAAAGAAAGTGTGGACACCAGTAGCTATAACAACCGCTTCGATTTCACCTTGCTTGCAAGTTGAACCTGAGTACACTGAAGCACCAGGGTTCTTGGTTACCGGAAGAGATTCACCGGTAAGAGCAGACTGGAGAAAAGATAAACATGTTCCTTGATTAGTCCAAAGAAAAGCATAGCTAATGACATTATCTAGAAGCAGAACTTGCCTGATCAATCTTTAAAGGGTCTCCTTCAAGTAGACGAGCATCAGCAGGAATGATATCACCGAGTTTGATTGCAACTATATCTCCTGGAACCAACTCAGCTGCATCTATCTCGTTCCATTTCCCATCACGGATGGCCTAAAACAAGTAAAGATAAGCTACTACCATCAAATGAAAGCAACAAAAAGGACAATGTACCTTGGCTTTAGGAGCTAGCTGAGCCATAAGAGCAGCAGCAGCATTTCCAGCATTGTTTTCTTCTACAAAACTGATTGTTGAATTGATCAAAAGTAAGACCACAATACCCACAAAGTCATGATAATCCGGTGGCTTTCCCTGAACATTTCACACACATTAGTTTCATCAGAACATATGAATGTTGAGAGGGAAGAAAAGACTTACTCCTCCATGTGCAAGACCAATGGCCATGAGGGCTGCAGCTTCCATAACCCATGAAAGTGGATTCCACATGAACCCCAAGAACTTGAGTATCTTACTCTCCTTTTTCTCCTCAAGTTTGTTGTAACCAAACAAGGTAAGACGCTCTTGCACTTCAGTAGAGGTCAACCCTTCTTTCGTGCACTTGAGATGTTGAAAAACCTCTTCAACGGGTACATTTTCCTACAAGGCAAACGATCCATATGATAAAAATTGCACTTCAAAATCTATGAGAAGCAAAACTACTCACCAGATCAATGCTCTCCGCGGTAATAGCCTTGAGAGAGTCTATGTTCGCCATATCGAACTTCCTTTTTACTTGAGCCGGAAGTTAACTAAAACTCTAGTAATGGAATCTGCAATGACAAGTAAGTAAGAGACTACATATGTTACTTGTGCATGAAGAAAGTACATGCCCTTCTTTTAAAATCAAAATGGTATCTCTACTTCTACATATTCATCTCAGTCTAAAATATGCACACGTGAACATAGAGAAGCAATGCAAAATAAATACATACTTGGAACAGAAAGAACCTTCACCAAAGCATCACCCGTTAGCCCTTCAGTGCTTGACCTTCACAAAAGGATACAGGACAAGGAGACAAATGTGTAATGCAGGCAACAAGGGTCTATATAATAACAAAGATCAAAGATTTGCCGGCCAGATTAACCAATGCAGAAAAAAACTGACTCCTTCAAAATGTTATTCAACTCTTTTTTTTAATGACACTGTCGACATATATTTAACAAAAATAATAATTAAAAATAAGAATAAACGAATATTCATTTACCATTGTATATTTGAAGATGTAGAAAGGATATGCAAGGTCGTAGCCTCTCAGCATTTACCGGCATCATGGTAGTAACAAATCTAAACTAAACCTAATATTTTTTTTACCTCCATACAAATTATCGTATATGGTAACTCAAGCTCCTAACAATTAGGAGAAGACAATTCTCAAAAGTCAAAAAGAATGTGACTAAGATGTTAATTTTCATGATCTAAAGTCGAGCCAAGCAAAGCATTGACCTTTGTGTTTTGCCTATTGATATGGTTAGAGGGACCAAAACAAACATTAGTTGTCATATGCGTCAAATAATTCGATCGAAGTTGCCCTAATCTCATATTATTTAGTTACAAAAAAGGGTCCTATTCTTAGAACGTGTTATCAAAATGTAAGCTCCATAATAAACAAATGCAAGATAGTGGTGATCCATGATGTTGGGATCTTTTTATTTTCCACGCTAATCAGGATAACATTCTGAGATATTTAAGAGTTAAACACCTCCATTAACTCAAAATCAATAATTTTAAAATATATTTAAGCATATTTTGACCGTATAAAACTTCAGAAGACAAGCGAACCATTTAGTGGAGAACAACACTTTAGCCAGACGTCTTTTCGCCAGTGTTTGACTATATTATCAGCACGAGAGCGAGATATTAGAATAAGGGTGCAAATTGGTTGTATCAGCTTGTTGGAGTGACATCATGCAGATCATACAAGAAAAGTCTATTAGGGCATATTTTTTATTTCTCTGATTTAAAAAAAAAAAAAAAAATGAACCAATCGTGAACTGCCACGTGTCAGTGGAGCTCGTGAACAGTGCAAGAGCCAAAGCAAGATCAGCTCTTAATTAAACAATTTAAAAACTGATTTTTAGGCTGTTAGTAGACCCCACCTCTTAATAACTCCCACAAAGCACTCCCAATAATCATGATATTAGAGTATCATATTGAAGGGTTCTAAGTTTTGAGAAAATACTTTGAATTATGTTTATCGTAAAGTTAAAATTTTTATAATTAAATATTAATAATAATATATATACACACCTATATATATTTTGAAACCCAAGACTAAACTCATCACTGGAAATGCTCTAAGCTTCAGGTCGAGAAAGTTTTGTCTAATAAAGCCTTATACACGGTCTTGTAGCTTTCCCACTGAAATATACAGCTTCTGGTTTTGGAGCTATAGGTTCTAGTCTGAACCCGCATTAGTTGAACAATCGGAGCATGATTGTTTTGTGTCACTTGTGAACTGGTCGGTTAACCGAACAAATATCTCTAGGCCTTTAAAATAAGTGATACATGCATGCAAGTTGTATTTATACATCCATCTAGCGCCGGCCCTAAGATTTAAGAAGTTTAACGTGATTTTTTAACGATTTGAATTAAAAAAAATTTCTATGAATTTGAGAGCCTATTTCTTTTAAAAAGGAGCCATGTATATATAAATTCTTTCAAAAAATTTGGAGATCAAAAACTAATGTTTCATCCGGTTTGGTTCAGAACCGGTGTTGCATTCATTAAGTTGTGGAATATATCGTTAGTATCCGTAGATTCCAACAATTCTCAGCCTGGATTGGTCTGAGCTTAAGAAAAATCAGACATAAGGAAGATTCCAACAATTCTATGCCGATATTTGAAACCATGAACTTTATATGAATGCAATCATTTACAAGAATAAAAATGCATAGTTTCATCTAGGGCTAGGACTTAATATCTGCTATCCGTGAACCGATTCGGGATTCGCTCCGATCCGCTCCGAAAAAACAGATATCCGAGGGGTCCAGATCCGGATCCAGATAGTGATTTTACAGATCCGGCGGATCCGGATACGGATAGTAAAATTTTTGGTTCGGATATCCGGATCCGGATCCGGGCCCACAATATATATTTAAAATATTTAAAATATAATTATATTTATTAATATATATTATATATAATTTTTTTGTAAAATAAATAAATTTAGTTTTTATTAAATTTGAATTTTTTTCAATTTTTATTTTAAAAAAGTTAAATAAATAAATAAATAATAAATTAGTTAGTTTTTAATTTAATTTTAAAATTTTAATTTTATTTTTAAAAAAAAAACGAATCCGGATATTCGCGGATATCCGGATTTTGGTCCGGATATCCGAGAAGCCTGGATCCGGATAGTAATTTTACGAATCCAGATATCCACAAATACCCCGGATATCCGATCCCACCCCTAGTTTCATCTAACCAGAAACATTTATCTTATTTTTTTTTGTAAATGCCCAATGCTAATTCATATGTTCCTTAAACAAATTAAAACATATGATGGCATTCAAGAATTCAACCATCACATAGGTAATTCAAGAATTGTGAAATTAATTATATTTTGTTCTTTTTATTTATAACTAGCTGAAATAGTTTTAACATAAATATAAAATAATATTTTGAAAATAGAATTCTTATATTTCAACTGGTGGTGACATTTTAGGAAAATATTATGATGAATTCATTATTTCTTAAAAAGTTTAACATTTAAGTGTGGAATTGTTAACACACAACTCTCTTCTTACAATTTCTTTGTTTTCTTTATATAAAAATAAATCTATGAAAAAATATTTTCCTTTCTAAAAATTTATATTATTTAATTTCAAAAAAAAATTGTGTTTCTATTTTTTTTTTTTTCATCCTAGCTAGTCAAGCTTAACTTATGTATATAAATGTGATGAATTATAATATGAAATGATAAAGGGAAAGTGAGAGAGAAAGAAAGATGGAAAGTTGTTTGAAAAACATAAGATAATAATAAAATGAGAAATATCTAACATAGATCTAAAGTTTTTTGTTATAAAAATAGTTTTTAAAGAGAAAAAGATCAAAATAAATTTTATTAATATGTGTAAATATATATTTAACATGTTCGGTTAATTAATTTATACTTACGGTTTAGAGTTACGACGTGGAATTTTAAAGATAAATTTTAAAATTAAAATATATATTAAAATTTCAAAATTTCAAAATTATTTTTATGACAAATAAAGAAAAATAAATATATATATTTTTTCTAAAAAAAGACAGGACTTTTGATTAGGGTTTATGTTTGTAAACCAGAGTACACTCTCACTCACTGTCTTCTTTCCTTTCATATCTGCTTCCAACGGTAAGACATGGGATGTACGGCCTCGAAACTCGACGGCGAAGATACTGTTCGTCGTTACAAGGACCGCCGCCGTCTGATGAAGGAAGCCGTCTACGCTCGCCACAATCTCGCCGCCGCTCAAGCCGATTACTGCCGGTCACTTCGTCTCACTGGATCTGCTCTTTCCTCATTCGCCGCCGGTGAGCCTCTCTCGGTATCATACCAAACTCCATCAGTCTTTCTCCATCCTCCTCCACCTTCTCAACATTCTCCGACCAACTCTATCCCTCCACGTGTCCCTCCTCGTGAGCCTCCAGTCATCTCCGCCTCTCCTAGTAGACGAAGGAAACCGAAGCTGCCTCACATTCTCTCGGATTCAAGCCCTTCGTCTTCTCCGATGAGTGAAAGATCCAATTTTTATCCCAGAGCTTATCAGAACTCAACTTACTCAGCTACTCCTTCACACGCCTCCTCTGTATGGAACTGGGAGAACTTCTACCCTCCTTCTCCTCCAGACTCCGAGTTCTTCGATAAGAAGGCTCAAGAAGAGACACTGAAACAGAGAGAAACAGAGAGAACAGAGCATGCAAGCAAGAAGAAGAACAGTATAATGGATGAAGAAGAGACTGAGAGAGAGGAAGTACAGTGTAGTGAATGGGACGTTCAAGATCATTTCTCCTCGGAGGAGGAGGAAGATGACAATATGGAGTCAGTTTCAGAGATTGGAACTACAATGAGAACTAGTAAACGGCACCACAAGCAGGCTTCACCAATGCCGCAAGAATACAACGGATCTGATGATAAAGAAGATGATACGACGACGTATAGGGGTAGCTATAGAGGCGGAGGAGATGTAGCTGTTAGGCATAGGGATTTGAAAGAGATTGCTGATGCGATCAAGGAGTATTTCGATATGGCGGCTGCTGCTGGAGATCAAGTGTCTCAGATGCTTGAGCTAGGAAGAGCTCAGCTTGATGGAAGTTTCAGACAGTTGAAGAGTGAGTTAGATTAGACTTTGTTTCTGTTATGTTCTTCATAACGTGGAATTGATGTTCTAAAATTTGGTGTAGAAGGTGTTTAGGTGTCCAATTAGGCGGCCAAGTATAGCTAGTTTTCTACAAAGTCCTTAGTTACCGTTTAAAGTTTGTTTATGTTCTGTTCTTGATGACTTGAAGTTATATATGCTTTGAATCCATAAAGTTGATTTGGTTTTGTTTATGTAGAAACTGTGATTCATTCGAGTAGCATACTAAGCAACCTGAGCTCGACATGGACCGCAAAGCCGCCATTAGCAGTCAAGTACAGGTTAGACACAACAGCTTGGATCAACCAAACAGTCTCAAGAGTCTTTGTTCCACACTTGACCGTCTCTTGGCATGGGAGAAGAAGCTCTATGAAGAAATCAAGGTCTTGTAGATTTTTACTGATGATATTTTTACCAATTGACTGTTGGTAAAGTGATGAATTTTTTTTCTTCTTCAGGCTAGAGAAGGTGTGAAGATTGAGCATGAGAAGAAGTTATCACAACTTCAAAGCCAAGAGTATAAAGGAGAGGATGCAGCTAAGCTAGACAAGACAAAAGCTTCTATAAATAGGTTACAGTCACTTATAATTGTTACATCTGAAGCTGTTACAACCACCTCTACTGCCATTATCCGTCTTCGTGATACTGACCTGGTTCCTCAACTCGTTGAACTCTGTCATGGGTAAGTCTATATAGTCCTTAAAAATGAGGCAACAGGATTATGGTTTAGGACATTAATCTATGTGTTATTTTCACATGATGCAGCTTTATGTATATGTGGAAAGCTATGCATCAGTTTCACGAGACACAGAACAGCATCGTGCAGCAAGTGAAAGGGCTAGTGGACAGATCAGGCAAAGGAGAATCAACCTCTGAGCTACACCGACAAGCAACACGTGACTTGGAATCAGCTGTCTCTTCTTGGCACTCTAGTTTCAGTCATCTTATCCAGTTCCAACGTGACTTCATACGCTCGGTTCACTCCTGGTTCAAGCTAACCATCCTTCATAAAGATCCAACAGATGCTTACTCCTTCTGCGAGGAGTGGAAACTCGCTCTGGACCGTGTTCCCGACACGGTTGCATCAGAAGCAATCAAAAGCTTCATCAACGTTGTCCATGTGATATCAACGAAACAAGGTGATGAACACAAGGTAAAGAAAAGGACAGAGACAGCATCAAAGGAGCTAGAGAAGAAAGCTTCGTCGCTTAGAAGCTTAGAAAGGAAATATTACCAGTCATACTCGATGGTTGGTGTTGGTTTACCAGATTCAGGACCTGATAACCAACACATGTTGGATGCTAGAGACCCGTTAAGTGATAAGAAGTCCGAGCTTGCGGGTTGTCAAAGGAGAGTAGAGGAAGAGATGGTGAAGCATTCGAAGGAGATAGAAGTGACGAGAGCTATGACTTTGAATAACTTGCAGACAGGGTTGCCTGGTGTGTTCCAAGCTTTGACTAGTTTCTCTGCTTTGTTTGTGGAGTCTCTTGAAACGGTGTGCACTCGCTCACACTCTATCAAGTAGGAGATTGTCTCTGTAGTGATTGTTTACTAACAACTGTTCACTTCTTGTCTGAAAGTGAAACCACATGATTTGGTTTTGTAAAATCACGATGTTCTGAATCTTCACTGGTATCTTCTTGTAGCCTCTCTTGTTACCTTGAGTCCCTTACTAAGCCTCGGAGACAGAATCTCTCTCTCATGTCATCCTCTTGTCTATATCACAGTGGTTCTTTGTCCCTACTGAGCACATCATCATTCCCATAAAAAAAACATGTGTACATAGGTCAGGCTAAAGCATGCAAAGCCTGTTTTTATACACACATGAAGATAACCTGTTTTTTCAAAGTACCTTTTAAAAAAGTTTAAAAAAACATGTCACCATTTTTTAGTTGAAAACTGTAATCGGTAAATCAGATCTAATTTTAAACTGATTTTTAATTGGTTTAGGCATTCAAAAAATAGATATAAGTATTCGATTAAATATTAATTCTCTATAAATGCTTAATTGCCACCTAATGATTTTCTAAACATTGGATAATTCATGTTCAGTGGAAGGAGAAACAACTCATGTTTATTGAATGTAGAATATGTCAACAATTTGCATTTCTCTGGTAGATTTTAGTTTTACTCGTTTATATAAATATAAAACAACATTAATTCGAAGATAGTGGTTTGAAAAATGATTAATTACTTTTAGGAAGTCAAACTAATATTAGTTAATTTATTTTACGGGATTTTGTTCTGCCATTGACCATTTTGCAAAAGAAAAAATCTCTTGGATCTTATAGGCGTTTCCCTTGCTTACAAAATTTATTTTAAAAAATTGCAAATATGTTTGTCAACGAACACCGTAGAAACATTACATGTATCTTTGATTATTGAAAAGGTTAGAGAACGTGGTAGCCATCTCCTTACTATCATCTTATTAATTCTTATCAATTTTTTAAAAAATTGCTCAAGTTTCATTTCGATAATTCACTATTTTCTTTTACACTATTCAGAAAGTACCAGACATTTATTTGATCTATAGATGTTACAATATAGATATCACAGTTTTATAAAAAACCAAACAAAAATTGTATATACCCAAAACCATTCACATTTAGGTTTTTGAATGTAAAGCAATGAAAATATAAAAACAGCTGGTGAAATTGAAAAGAAATAACATTTGGTAAATATATAAAACAATGAATATAGAACCAGCTGGTGATATAAAGTTGGCAATGGATCATCCGAGCACGACTACTAGTTCAGACATTACCTTCTGTTAGTAGATGTCATCGCCTTCCTCATAGCCTCTCTCGATATATAACTCACCTCACCACTTTATAACTCTTATTCATCTCTATCTCTTTCTATATTTATCTCAATGGCATCAACAGCGGCGGGAGCTCTCCTCCTCCTCCTCCTCGCCGTAGTCCCTGCCGTCTTTGCCGTGACTTTTCCCGTCGGAGATGCTGCTGGCTGGAACAGCGGTGTCGATTACACGACCTGGACTACTGGAAAGACTTTCAGGGTCGGTGACACTCTAGGTATTTAAAACTTTCACGCAGAATAGATTACTTGGTTCACAAGAAACCTATCTTTTACATAAAAAAGTTTAAGTTTAGGTCGACTAATTTAACTTTGTTTTTACTGTATAGAGTTCATATATGGTCCTATACACTCGGTCACCGTGGTGGATAAAGCTGGCTTCGATGCTTGCGACAGCACCGGAGCAACGCAGAGATTCTCCGGTGGAGACACTAAGATCGATCTTACAACAGCTGGAACTATGCACTTCATGTGCCCTAGTCCTGGTCACTGCCAAGGTGGCATGAAACTCTCCGTTACCGTCCTTGCCGCTGTTCCACCTCCGGCCACTCCTTCACCACCTCCTTCGCCTCCAAAATCTCCACCCTCCTCCACTCCTTCCCCAAAATCTCCACCGTCTTCCACTCCTTCCCCAAAATCTCCACCGTCTTCAACTCCTCCCAAGCTTGCACCTCATCACTCTCCGCGTAAACCTAAAACTCCACCTACATCTGCTTCGCCACCAGCCAATGGCACACCGATGTCAGAGTCACCATCCTCTCCACCCTCGCCGTCTCCAATGACGTCTCCCACACCTTCTCCATCGCCACCAGATAACGCAGCATCTAAGGGAAACATGATGAGCTATGGAATGATGGGACTCACCATGTTATTGATGTACGGTGTCATGAGCTAAGTTACAGAGTGGAGACAGAGCTTTGTTTCCTGCTCAATAATTTTTTTTTTGGAACCACTACTATTTTCATCATTTTATGAGTAATAAATCATTTTCTTTCAACAAATTTTCCTTCTTGTTATTTTCATTATGGAACTGATCATCGTCAGACCATTATAAATCTTGTTCTACATGGTGCTACTGAGTAGTAACTCACAAAACATATTCTATTTTTATTAATTATGATGTCATGCAAATTCAATAGCTGATTCATTAGCCCAAAAAATATTCTAACCAAATGATTATTATTAGCCCAAAAAAACGATAACCAGCAAGTTAGAAAAAACTAATCCCATACGAAACAAAACCTGAACTTCTGTCTCCAAGAAAACCAATGTAAGAGAGAGAGAGAGAGAGAGAGACCTTGCCTTCTTTTTGCTTGTTTGCTCTGTTGAGGAGATCTTTCTACTTACAAAGTAGTCTTTTTTTTCGTAAAGCTGATTGCTATTGACTGAGAAGGCTGTATGATGGCATATCTTCAATACCTCTTATGTCTTCAACCATTAGCTCTTTCTCCAGTTGCCGTCTTGTCGATTTCATGACCGTCTGCGTTTTTATCCACATATGTTCACCATTAATCATTTGGTGAACTTTATTATGTTTAGATCAAGATAAGCATCAAAACCATGTTTCTTCGAATCTCAAAACTTCAAGTGCTTACGTTAAATTCCATGTAGGAAGCACGCATTGAGAGCCATTGCTGGTCCATTAGCTTGAAGGCAATGCAATAAAGAATGTCAAATGCAGATTCATTCACTGCAAACAACAACACAAGTTGAAAGAGACGCACTGCTTAGTAATCTAACTTGTTGTGACAAACAACGTCATCTTGATCAGCATTGTCTGGTAATTACCCGAAACAAATCTCAAAAATGTTTCGCCAACAATACTTCGCGGTTTCACTGTAAAATTGAAAGGTGTATATTGTTAATATGCACAACTAGGCTAACTGTTACTGAACCAAAGTTATATGGGTACATAACGTAAGCACTAAAGGAAATGCCCAATTCGCAGTTCGGAACTAGGAGTGCTTATGCTAAGACCATGCTCAAAACGGAATATCAACGCAATAAGTAATGTTGAGGTACCTGCTTCAAGGCCAAGCATCTGGATGAGCATGAACGTAATATTGATGCCAGCAACAGCAAACGGGTATTCCCACACAGAACGATCCCCAACCTGCTTCCGCAGAAGGCCTTGAAAGCATTTCTGCAAGAAGCAAACAAGTGGCATCAAAAAATTGAGTGACAGACACAGTGTCACTAGACTTAAAATTTGGAAAGGAAGGCGACAATTATTAAAATCATTTGCAACTCTTTATAAATGGTTTACCGGGAATCTCTTAGCGAAGTAAAGCAAGTTTTCCAGAGATATGAAACCACCACCCCTACAAGATAAATCCACTGTGAGTCAAGTGAAGTGGATAAATTTAAGGAAGGAGAATGAGATTTACCTAAAATCTGTTGATGGATCTTTTCCCTGCCAGCCCATTTCCTTCCACTGCTCAGATACAATCCCGTGTAGCTCTTCTTCAGGAAAAGCAAGTTTCCAAAGATCCTTCAGAGCTTCCTACACGCATATATGAAGTAGCATGCATGAAGCAAAAACTATACGTTGGTTTTGATGACAACCCTTTACAAAGAAAGCGTACCTGATGTGGATGCATAGAGCTATCATATGCTACATCAATGCGGCTCTGCAACCTCAGTAAGCATGCCTCCTGCAAGCATAGACAACAAGGATACAGTACCGAGAAGTTAACTTATATGATATGAGAAACAAAACTATGATTACTAGTAAACAAGAAAAGAGAGATGAAAAATGTTAAAACCTGAGCAGGTGTTAGATCAAAGGAAGGACGGGCGTCTCCATGACTTCCCTGAACACAGACACATGAAAGACCACGACCTAACCATGCTGCTGATCCAGCCACAACCTCAGCTGCATATAATATAATACATCACGCAACGCAAACAACCTTTAACATAACCGCCTAGTCAGCAAATCGGACCTAAACAAAACTTACGATCCACACACAGAATACGAACTCTACGATTTTATCAGAAGAGCAATGAAACAAACATAGAACTATACAAACGTAAGGGAAAATTAGCAGAGGAAGAAGAATGGTAAAGGTTTCGTGGTTGCAGACCTTGTGAAATCCGCCTCACGGCCACGAAGGAGCCTCCTCTATCATCCATCTCTCGCTTTTACCTCACCACCGCGAATCTCTTCGATCAGAGTGTCGTCGGAGTTTAGGCGGCGATAGAGCTACTCCGACGACGAAACCATTCGGCCGTTTCTTCTTTTTTTTTGGTTTGGGGATTATATAGTTTTAATTGTATAAACCGGCCGGTTAAGGATTTTGCGCGTGTGGTTCAGTCGCTATCAGAAGAAACTTCGTAACGGAACGACTCGTGTGAGGGTCATTTGCTTCCTCCCGCCCGCCTATTTAATTTAGGGTAAGTCGCGACTTCGTCAACGACAATCTCTAAATCTTTTTTTTTGGTCAACAAATCTTTATTTAATTATTTTCTTAAATATATAAAACTATTTAAACAAAATTAACGTTTATTTTAACAGAAACAAATTTTAAATACAAAAAATCTTGTATATCATTACTGAATCTTCAACAATAAGGATTTAATGTAATTGATGAAATATTGAAAAAGTTTTAATTAGGTAATGACATTTATGACACTTTAAGATTGTAAATCATATGATTAGCATTGTTAGGAGAAAACATATTTAATTGATTAAATAAGTCAAGAAAGATGTAATCAAATCAATCAAAAAATCTAATCAAAGCTTAATCACATAAGTGCGATCTAAAGGTATCTCGTGGGCCGACAATTTCACAAGGCGTGGGCCACATTCAATTATTAAGACGTCAAATATTAGGCCCGTATATGAAGTCCATTTTCTAGATTATATATGCTTCTAACTGGTTTTAAAAGCCAGTGGGCTAATAAAAATACAAAGTTACATAGCCCAAATAAAGTATAAAATTAGGCTGCTACATAAAGCCCAATTTAATAAGCCCATTGTAAAAAAAAATATTAATGAGGAAAAAAAGAACAAAACGATGAGAAGAAGAGACCATGATCTTTACATCTCCTATGTCCTGTCCTCCACTCTCTGATGAAAATTATTTAAGTTTAAACTAAATTAAAAAAAAAAAAAAGTAAAACCCTAGTTGTCTCGCAAGCTTTAGAAAGTCGTCAGAATCTAAAGCTCTGTCCTTTTGTTCTCGAGAGAATCGAATTATGTACAAGGAACGAAGTGGAGGTGGTGGGTCATCGAGATCGGAGATCCTCGGCGGAGCAATTGATCGGAAACGAATCAACGACGCACTCAACAAGAGACTAGAGAAGTCTTCAACATCCACATCTAAGGGTTTCGCTTCTAAAGACAAACATAAGCTTCCCGATGGTTTTGTTCTTTTCTTCTTACCCATTCCTTTAAATTTCTGTTTGGTAGTTTAATTGCATTTGTTCTGAATCCTTTTGTAGTGGAATCTGAAACGGACAGTGAAGAAGGCTCAGATGTGAGTGGATCAGAAGGTGATGATGATGATGATACATCGTGGATCTCGTGGTTTTGTAATTTGAGAGGGAATGATTTCTTCTGTGAAGTTGATGAAGATTATATACAAGATGATTTTAATCTTTGTGGGTTAAGTGGACAAGTTCCTTACTATGAGTATGCGCTTGATCTCATCCTAGATGTCGAGTCTTCTAACAGTAAGTGATGTTATGTTCTTGTCTGAAAGTGTTGTAACTTTGTGGTCTGAAATGTTTTGGATCTTGTTAGGTGATATGTTTACTGAAGAACAGAATGAACTTGTGGAATCAGCTGCTGAAATGTTGTACGGTCTTATTCATGTTCGTTACATTTTGACTACTAAAGGACTCGCTGCAATGGTTAGTGTACTCTTCTTTGTTTGTTTTTTGTTGCTTATCATTTGCTTAACGATTTGTCTTGTTATATGATCTCTTTGTTGTAGAGTGAGAAGTACAAGAAGTGTGATTTTGGGAGATGTCCGAGAGTTTTCTGTTGCGGACAATCTTGTCTACCAGTTGGACAATCAGACATACCGAGATCGAGTACTGTGAAGATATACTGCCCAAAGTGCCAAGACATATCTTACCCGCGATCTAAATTCCAAGGCAGTATCCTTGCTTCAGTTTAAACAAATCTAATCTTTGAACATTTGCATAATGCTCTGCTAGTGTTAGTGTTAGTGTTATCATGTTTCTTAGTGTTTGCCCTTGAATGATTATGTGCAGATGTTGATGGAGCCTACTTTGGAACCACATTCCCTCACTTGTTCTTGATGACTAACGGGAACTTAAAGCCGCAGAAACCAACTCAGAGTTATGTCCCAAGAATCTTTGGCTTTAAGGTACACAAACCATGATACTAGTGCCTCTGCATTCTCAATCACTGGTGATACATCTAGTGAAAGTTTGGATGGAACATAAGATCAATCATAGGGTAAAGGATGGTGCGAGTTTAAGATTGGGTAAAGAAAGATAGCTGCTGTTTGAATGGAGCATAGAATCAATCATTGGCTCGTAGACAGACAATCTGGACTCAGAAATATTATTTTCACTCGGTTGGATTTTTTGTTTTTGTTTTTACTTGTTTGTCTTGAAATTGCTATGTTCTTCTCAGCTTATTTTTTCTTTCTAACTTCATGTAAAACCATGGGAATTGTTCAATTCAAGGTTAACTTAAACGGTAACAGCCTCTGGAAGTTGTTTTAGCTAATGATAGGCTTCCATTTGGTTTTTACAATTCTCGGTTTGGATTGGGGGTTCGGTTGTTTATGGATTTGGTTCAAATTATAACCACATTCTAAAATCACTCAAAATTTTATTTTTAAAAAATTAAAATGTGACAAAAAAAAGATTAAAAATATATAAATTATTCATAAATTTAATTGAGAATTAGTTAAACTACATAAACTAATTTAAAATATAAAAAATAAAATTAAAACACTTTATAACCTCTACTTTATTTTAACCATAGAAAATATTAATATATTTAATTAGTTTTAAATATTTTGAATTATATTCGGATTGTAATGAAACCATATTCGGATATTTTTGCATAATAATTCGGACTTTGATTTTTTCAGTTCGGATTAAAGCAGGAATTTTGGTTCATGGTAAAAAAACCTAGGCATAGCTAGAGATTTCAGATAACTGACCTTCACTTTATAAACGCTATTCTAAATGACTAGCGTTATAAACTAAACCTAACTTCTTAGGATATGACGAACTATGAAACTTTTGTTTAAGTTACAATTAGATTATTCGTTCTGTAACAAAAACTCCAACGATTAGCTCAAGTTTTTGTATCAGTTCACAAGATTATAACCTAGTTAGTAAGTAAAAATTCAGAGTAATGAGTAGTTGGAATAGCAAACCCAAAACATAATTGTGACGGAATAATTGATTCACGGCTAAATGTAACAACTGTCTTGAATCAAAAACACAAAAGCATAAAGGACTCCAAAACATAAACTGTCAAAAACAGAGAAGCCAAGTTATGATAAAAAGGTAGAGGCAGAGTTTAACCCTCGATTTGCTCCCTCAACCTCCTGATTGTGCTTCTAACCGTGACTGCACTGGCGGTGCTGCAATTTCACAAAACAAATGTACACTTTTCAAAAATACCACTTTTCAAAAATACCACTTTTCAAAAATATACTACCATTAGGATTTAAACTTTAGTGATTACTGATTAAGGGATTGAAATTGGGTTTAAAAATGTTTTATAAAAATTTTAAAAGATTAGTTAATGTTATTTTATCACAAATTTAGTTTATTTATAAAAATAATCAAATCAAATTTGTGGTATTATTGAAATTTCACCAAATATATAATGATTGATAAATATACATCAAGAACAAGACTTACTTCATGGTGTAAGCACCACCAGCTTTGACCTTGCCACAGTCCTTGCATCCCCAGATACCAACAGCCTTTCGCTTAACACCGTACTTGCCGCAGAACTCACAGAAGTACTTGCTGTGTTGGCTCACCTCCATCTTCTTAATCTGCTTCCTGATACTCGCTCCATATCGAGTTCCTGCAAAATCATACATACAGATCATTGATATGTTACATTCCTAGAAAGACATATAATGAAAAATGTTGAAAACAACAACACTAATCAATAGTTGTTGACATGACTAGAAAGACATAACTAATCTAAGACGAAACACAAGGAAGAGAAGCTCATACCGTACTTGCCGACGATTCCAACCTTCTTCGTTCTCTTCGCCTGTTTTAGATTGGAGACAAGTCCAGAAACAAAAACCCCATCAGAATATATACAAAGACATCAAACTAACTGGTAACTTAGACAGAAGAGCTTAAAGTTCAACAGCATCCTAACGATTGAAAGAAGAAAGAGCGAGAGATCTTTACCATTTCAAATCCGAAGAAGACGCCGAATGTGTGGAAAACCCTAGATAGAGCAACTGAGAAGTGAACTCACTATTTAAAACCATCTTATATATAAGAATTATTAGGGCACTTTTTTAATTTTAGGCCTTTAGGCCCATTATGTATGGGCTTTCACGTTTCTCAAATTTTAAGCCCATCATAGCTCTTCACTTGGATTTCAAGTTTTACTTGTAAAAAACAAAATTCAGAAACTATTATCCATGATGTTCTATCTAGACTTCCGAATAAAATATTAAATTCGTCCAAACCGAATCCAAATTCAAATATATTGATTTTCTAATCTGAATATCTTGATCTATGGTTTTATTTGATAATAATTCAAAAATAATAATATATATAAAACTAATTGTATTTATTATATTTTCATCTATAATAATATATATATTATATAAATTTGTAAAAGTATACATATAAATAATTAAAAACATTATATATTTTTTATTTTAATTATTTTAATTATTTATATATCTTAAGATTAATTTTATTTATTTTAAAAACATTAGTTGTACATAATACAATACATATAAATAATTAAAAATATTATATATTTTTATTTATTTTAAAGATTCAAATTCATATCATTATATTCGACGGATATTATGATTTTTAGAAAGATATTCAATACTTAGATTGAATCCTGATCTAAATAAAAATTGTAAAAACATAAAAATACGGGATAAGAATTTGGATACCTTAAAAGTATGTCGGAAACCCATTCGTCCTAGGCGTAGTTCTATTGAGATGTGGTCCTCTCCTCAAGAGAGAAAAAGAAAAACAATGAAATGAATATGTGTTTTTATCAACCCTAGACGACCTAAACTCCACCAAGCACTCTCTACCCAAAACCGAATCTGTGTGTTAATTATATACTCCGAAAGCCTGAGTTGGTCTGGTGAGTCCCATCCTTGTATGTTCCTTTCGCTCTGTTGTTATCAGATGATTTTGTAGAATAATAATTGATTTATTTGCTTCTGACTTAACAAGAAAGTTGGTGAGAGCTACTTCTCGAGTTGTGTTTTTGTGTCTTTAAAAGCTTTTTGTTGCATTTTCCATGAGAATTGAAAAAAAAAAAAAAAACTGGGGGGTTTAGGTTGAGTGTTTTGAGTTTGGACTCTAATTTTGACTAACATCTGTTTTATTTATTGCATGTTTGTTGTGTCAGGGGATTTGATTAGGATGCTAATGGTCGTCAATACTGCTGCTGCTAACATAAAAATCCTCAAGATTGTGTAACAAAGACATTCATTACAAAAAGCTGCTGTCTTTTTAAGGATTATAAGGTCAATTTTTTCCTATAGTTGCTATAATAGACAAAAAAGGAGCTTCCTATGTTGTTGGTTTCTCTCGGATGAGCTGCAAACTGATTAGAAAGGAGTTTAGGATCATGTGTGTGTGTAGTTTGGAATGAAGTTATAGATAAATGTTCATGGATCAGCTTCTTCTCAACTTTGCTTTTACAGTTTTGTTTGAACTATATCACTTTGTTGCTATTTGCCAACATGCAAACATGTTTCAGAGTTAAATTTCAAAACTTTCTTGCTTCAGAGTCAGTTTATGTTCACTAATACTAGCAATGCCTTCTTTTAATGGTCTATTGACAATGCTTAATCATTGTCCATGTGCAGGAATTACAAACTAATCTTTTATTTTGCCTTTTCCATTAGCTTGCTCAGTTTTTGTTGAAGCTGTGTATTGCAAACATTATATTTCAAATGGATGATGGTGGGCATCGTGACAATGGTTGGCATAAAGCATCTCAGGGCAAGGTATCTTCCACATTGTGTTTTCCAAATCCCAAAAACTTCATCATTTCTTGACATATATTTTAATGGGAATTGTATTAACTGTTCATGAAATGAAGCAGTGGATGATGCAGCAGCAGCATCAGCCATCGATGAAACAAGTGATGTCAATAATAGCAGAGCGCGATGCAGCGATCCAGGAGAGAAATCTTGCCATATCAGAGAAAAAAGCAGCAGTTGCTGAAAGGGACATGGCGTTTCTCCAGCGAGACACGGCCATCGCTGAGCGCAACAATGCCATAATGGAGAGAGATAGTGCTCTTACAGCTCTACAATACCGTGAGAACTCAATGGCTACTTCAGTTCCGGGATGTCAAATGTCACGTGGTGTAAAGCATGTACACCAACCGCACATGCATCATCAACATCACATGCTTCAGTTAACTGAAATGGAGCCAAATGATGGTCTCCAGACATCACCAGCTACTGGATCCGCCTTGGACTCTACCAAACCAAAACGTAGTAAAAGAGCAAAAGAACCAAAGGCTACAACAACAAAAGCCTCTGCTAATAAAAGAGGGCCAAAAGATCCAAGAAAGGTTAAGAAAGAAAACGAGGACGACTTAACCAAGATAGTGTTCGTAAAGACAAACCTTGACTACGGGGAAGAAGAAGCAACAGGGTCGAAATCGGATTGGAAAAACCAAGAAATGGTAGGGCTTAACCTGGTTGTTTACGACGAGACAACAATGCCACCACCGGTATGTTCATGTACAGGAGTTCTCAGACAGTGTTACAAATGGGGAAACGGAGGTTGGCAGTCATCTTGTTGCACAACCACACTGTCAATGCATCCATTACCGGCACTTCCCAACAAAAAACATACTAGAGTTGGTGGTAGGAAGATGAGTGGAAGCGCATTCAGCAAGCTTTTAAGCCGGCTTGCTGCTGAAGGGCATCATGATCTCTCAAACCCTGTCGATCTTAAGGACCATTGGGCAAAGCACGGTACAAACCGCTACATCACAATCAAATGATATTGTATATGTAGGTGCGAGCTCTTCTTATGACACTATTATCTGATTACAGATCATATGTACTAGATTCAAATAAACTCAAGTGTATGTGAAGCCAATGTTATGTTGTAGTAATATTATAGAAAAAACCTTACCAGCACATTAGTACCTTGAAGTCCTTTAATAAGGTGATTATGTTTAAGATGTATTCAAAAGTTCATCTATATTTCCTCTTTAGAGCCTATATTATGCTCTGCTTCTTAGTTCTGAGCTCTTTGTGCTCTAAATTTTAGTTTAGACGAAAAGATTGAACTATATGATACATAAAAATAAATAAATAAATTTGGAAGGTTTTTGCTAATATAATAAAATAAACTCCCATTTTAAACAAATTAGTTTGTTGAAGCACTTAAAAGAGAACTTTAAGAAGAAAGAGAAGCCCCACAAAAGATGGCATTTCCTAAGTAAATTTCTCTAATATTTTAGACCGGTTAGGTGCAGGAGGTTTGAAATCTTCAATCCTCAGACCTGAGCTCCGGCGAATCTCAACCAAAGCTTCTTCTCCTGCTTCTGTCTTTATCATCTCCAAGACACTCCCAAGAACATCACCTCCTAGTCCAAACTCTAACAGACTTCCTGGTTCTTCTCCTCCTTCACGTATTAACCGACCAATCTCTGTCAACGTTACTACTTTCTCTGTCACACTTTTACCAAATATTTTCCCAAGAAACTCTGCTGCTTTTGGAGCATCATTTACAGCATCCTCCAGGGTCGTCAAAACAGATTCAAACCTACCAAAAAAAAGGAAAAAACAGGTTTTAAGAGAAAACATTTGAATGATCATCAAAGTGTGACGACCTTAGAGACTTCTTGGTTTCTTTTTTACACTTACCCTTTCACTAGTTGGACTTCGGTTAGCGCGTTATCAGAAGATTTCACGAGGTTAACAAGGAGCTTTGCTAAAAGATCTCTTTCTTTGTCTTTCCTCTCGAAAGAATCAGTTACCCACAGAGAAATCATCGTTGGGTGGAAAGCCGGTGAATTTATATCTTTCATGCATAAACCAATCTCCTTCTCATCTCGGGCACTACACAACAACAACAGTAATATAAAGTCACTAATGTGCTCTTCTATTCATAGGTGACTATGCAATAGGCAAAAGAGTGAGATGTTAAATATAGCAGTATCCAAAAGACTATGAGATGAAACAAAACAAACGACCAAAAGAAAGAAGTATAGTACCTGTAATATTCTTTAATGGCAGACAAGGACATATTGTGTAGCTGTTCTTCGGACAAAGCATTTTCTCGAGGGCTGTTGGTTACTGCTGACGGTGGACCTTGTTGTACTTGCCTAGCAGATGAAGCTTCTGATGACGGGTCAGAAGCACGAGACGGACTTGCAAAGTCCCTGTGAACATAAGTTGATCCTCGCTCTTGGGGACTTGACCGTCCGTGAGTAACTGGACTTGCAGGTCTTTGTGAGCCTGAGCCAAAACCATTCAAACCACCAGCCGGTCGCCTAGAATCTCCACCACCGTCTGATGCTGCTGCAGGCCTTCTAAAAGACATTCCCTGACCAAGACCACCTTGGGGGCCCAAAGTAATAGGCTCCTCACCTACAGACCTTTGAGACATTGGAACCATCCTAGGCTCATAGGATGGCCTTTCATCAAATCTAATGTCCTGATTACCAAAGCCACGACCTTGAGGTGGTCCATGAAAACCACCCATTTGGGTACTTGGAGATGACAGCATTCCTCCTCCTCCCCTAGGACTATACTCCATATGCCCTCTTCTTCCTGACGAATTCATCGAGGGTCCACGTGAAAGCCTGTTAGCTTGAGTTTGGCGTTCTTGTGCAGCATCTCTGTGCACTTCCTCAATTTTCTTTGGCCCTTCAACCTTCATTCTCTCCTGCCACTTATTCTTTCTCAGATCGATGGCATTTTTCAACATGAACTTTACCCTAGAAGACAACTCTTGTTTGCATGATAGCATTCTCATTCTCTCAAAATATGCATCTATATGGACCTTAGCTTTTTGATGATCGATCATAACTCCTATCGTACTCATTAGTTTACACAGAGCTTCGATGTTCTCTTCATGTGGATCCTGATCATACCCGAGCAACTTGTGGATGCATGCGTGCATGATTTTCTCAGTCAACATTCTTTTCTTGTATAACTCACCAATAAGTCTAATATTACCGAGCATTCTCCTTCGAACCTTGAGTCTCTTCTCTTCCCTTTCCTCATCAGTTTGTTCTACTTGACCTTCTTCAGCAACTCTACTAGCTTCCTCCTCTTCTTTCTCTCCTCTCTCAAATTCTTCCTGACATTTATTGAGAAGCAATCTTTTGAAGGTAATCTTTTCACCATTCTCATTAAAATCAGGTAACGCCCCAGACAGATGTACACAGAAATCTGCATACATCTCACAAAACGTAGGCTCCATCAAGGCTTTGTCAAATATCTGTGAGATGACACCAGCAAGCGTAACAGCGTTGTCAATGTTGACACTTTTAACTTGCTCAAACAATTTCTCAAAGTTTTGCGGAGTCAACTTGTTCAAGATGCCTTTCAATTGCCTTTGTTTTGCTTGTTCTTCATCTGCAACTGTACCTACTTGGTATTTTCTCTCGGCTTTGTGCATCACCTGCATAGGGGTATGCGGAGAAGGAAAAAGTCCCTTCTGTTGAAAATTTGAACCACGTTGCCACCTTTCCAAGTCTTGAGTATTTCTGCCCATTCCTCGCACAGGTTGCATCGGTCTAGACATAATCGGTCCCTGCATACTAGGGTTTCTTAGAACTCCTGAGTTACCTCCTTGGCCAGGTCTGAAACCTACGTTACCTTGATATCCTGCAGGAAGAGAACCCTGATTCTTCGCCCATCTATCATCAGCAACTATATTGTTGTGACGACGATCTGAGCGACCACCACTCCCTTGACGATCCATAACCTTTCCAGAGTTAGGATACGAGTCATGTTCATGATGAGACGCACCCATATTAGCAAAAAGCAGTCCATTAGCAATATCAGGCGAAGCGTCAAAACCCTCGGGGAGAGCAGTAAACAGGTCCGCGAACTTAAGGAGGAAATCGCGGGAGTATTTCTTCTCCGTATTGCTAACCTCATCGGAAGAACCTGGCTTTGTGTGCACACTTTCCAGCTTTGGTGTAGAAACATCAGCTGCATCTTCCCAGTCCTCCAGTTCATTTTTCACTGGTTCAGCATCCACGGTGGATTCCACGACAGCCTGAGGTATGGCAGGTGCCGGCTTCTGGTCATCATGAATAGCATTTGAGCTTTCCGATGGTATCGCAATATCTTTCTTTTCTTCAGGCCCTTTGTAAGCATTATAGAGATCAGAAGTTGTCCCCGCAGCATCTGCTTTCTGAAGAATTTCTTTTATCTTCTTTTTACCTTTGGTAGAAGTATTTCTTCTTGTGTTCGATTCAAATGCAGATTTATCCTTGGAAAGAGTAGCTGGGGCAGATGACACTGCTTCAGAATGTCCAAGAGGAACAGTAGACGACTGAGTATGAGTAGAAGTCGTATTGTCTACAACTTCAGCTAATCTTCCAGAGCCAGAACAAATGTGTCTGGCACCATCCACCTCATCATGTGCCTTCCCAAGCACACCTGATACTGTTTCGTGTTTCTCATCAGAAATTGCAGAGCTTTCAACATGGCTTGACCCTTCCTTAGTTTTGTCAATATGTTTATCTACTGAGTCAGAAGTTGGAGCATCAGACGTCGGAGAAACTTCCATCACTTGCTTCCTAAACCCATCGGTAGCTGGAAGCGATGAATTTTCCTTAGCAGCAATGGCTTCTGTTCCGGGAGCTGAAGAGCTGGAAGGAGAACCAAGATCAGAAACTATAGGGTCCGACATAGTATGTCCATGATCCTGGGTAAAGTTGCCAAAAAAAAATCAAAATAATATTACCAGGTAATAAAAAAGAGAAAGAAGAATGCCTAAAACAAACGACAGTAATATACCTCACTCGCATTATGAGAGGGTTCCACCTTACACGTTCTTTTCTGATCTTCAACTGAGCTAAACTCATTCACCACTTGCCCTCTTCCGATTTCAGTTGTTGCAACTGGAGCAGTCTCTACAGGTGACTTGGCTGGCGGAGCAGACAAAGGAAATATCCCTGAGACAGAGCCAGGTTTTGGCTGCTGTGAAGAGCTCAATGAACCTGTCTCCACGTCCTTTTGTGACTGAGAAATGTTCACTTCTCCATGTGACCTGGCTTTAGGTGATTCAAGCTTTTCAGATGTAGCAGCTTGCTTGAATGTTAACTTCCCAGGTAAAGCAGATGACGTCACATTTTGGGCATCGCGTGGTTTCACAGATGAAGAATCAGATGAAACATGCGCCGGAGCTGCCGATTTGATAAGCTGTGGAGCAGTATGAGCCGATTGGTTGATAAATTGTCCCTTCTGAGACCCATCACTAACTGGAAACTGAAACCTTGGTGCCTGAGCGGATGGCACTGGACCACTGTTTAAGGGTACGGAAGCCGGAGGATATATCATGGGATTGGGGTTATATGCGGTTTGCACCACATTAAGTGGTCGTGGACCAAATGTTGAAACCGGCTGTGATCTGGGAGGTGTGTTAGGATGCGGTTTTGGAGCTAGTTGTTCTCCTTCTGGATGTTGGTCACCGCGTCTAGCAAGCCTCAGCTCTTCATGAGTCTCGGGATGTGTAATCTTGACGGGTGTGGTCTTACGTGTCCCACTGTATTTCCCTCCTTGCTGCTGGGGATATTGCGGGCTCAAACCCACACCCACGTGGCCCAACTGAGGATGAATCTGAGCACCCATCGGAGTTGCAAAACCGTGTCCCTGTGCCTGATGCATCATACCCTGATGATGCATTTGATGTGATGGGAGACCTTGAAAAAACATCTGCTGCTGGATCTGAGGTGAATTTCCCAAAGATAATGCCATAGGCATTGGCATCTGAAATGCACCAGGAGTAGGCTGCATGGGCAAAGGCGACCCACCGAAATGCATAGGGTGAGGAACCTGCGTATGCTGATAAGGCGTCTGCACCGAAGGCATACGGATATTTGTAACTGGAGACTTCTGCATTTGACTTGGATGGGACATATGATGGACTTGGACATCTGCTTTATCACTTGATGGATTGTGCCCTTCTTTCCGCATAACTTTACTATCTGCAGCCTTAATTGGTAAATCATTTTTAGGTACAGAAGCTGGCAAATTCGGTGTAGTTCTTAAAGAAGCTTGCTGCATCTGCAAACAATGTATAATTGTGTCAAAAACGAAAGACAGCACAAACTGGAATAAAAAGGTAATCAAATATCTTCAGTTCTCTAGACAAAAACCATCATATAACCAAAGCAACTCATGTGGGCAACAACTCCCATTAATAAAGACTAAGTGCGGACCTGTGCACGTTTCTGCTCATCCATATTCGGAGGTGCTGAGCTAGTTCGAGCAGGAATCTAGAAAACCAACAGAGCAGGTGAATTAGCTATTGATGGAACAAATCAAACAAAAAGGAAGAAACAGAAGCATACCTTCATCAAGTCAGGACCAAGTGACCCAAATTGAAAAGCAAATGCTTTAGAAGGGTCTCCAGATGCTGCTTCCACAAAAGTAAAAAACATATAAAAAAAATCATACATTTATGAATGTACAAGAGAATATACTCACGCTCTCTACCTTTAGGTGTGTTATGCGCGTCATTGCTCTTAGCATTCATAGCTTGAGACTGGGAAGTAGGAGCCTTTGGAATAGCTCCACTGGTTGGATTAACCGTACCGCCAATAACCGGTTCACCAGACGCTCCTGTAACAAACCAAAACGATCACACACTAACCAAAAGAAGCACACACCATTCCGTTATCAAAGATCATACCTTGAGAGCGAGACTGTGCAATGGGACCATTGTGATTGTTAGAATGATTCACAGGGGGAAGATTCACCCTAGGCTGCTGTTGCCCTCCTTGTACATTCCCAGGCTTCTTAAAGCTGCCCACAAAAAAAAAGATGAAACCTTTCATGTCTCGAACCGTAGAGAAATTGAAAAATTGATCGAATACCTGCGATCAGAAGGGACAGGCGCAGGTCCTCCGCCGGCTCCCCTGCCGTAACCGGCGGTGGAAGATCGGTGTGGTTGTTGCTGTTGGTTGTAGCCGGCGGTGGATCGAGCAGTTCTCCGATATTGTTGTTGAGTATCGGGCCTTGATTGATTGTAGGACATCTGGAACAAACCCTAATAATCTTGATTGAAGCTAATTCTACAGCTCTGTTGTGATTTGGAGTGAAACGTCGCTAAGGAAAAAAAAAAGATAAAATTAGGGTTTTATTGGACGGACATGATTATAGGAAGAGATTGAAGATGAGTTAGTAAAGATAAAAAAAAAATTGGTCTGGTACTACTAGTGTGCCTAGGTAGTAAATAACGTGAAATTTCAGGGGTATAATCGTCAATTTGTAAAGTTACTCGTACCGTAAAACTTTTGTATCGGTCAATGCAAAGAACGAGGTTTCAGGGAGATCGCAAAGAAACTGAGCTGTTCGTTGCAAATATTTCGTTTTTTTTTGGTAATCAAAAACAAATATATATATATATATATTGATTTTTCTTTAGAAAGATTTACAAGATATTCTTTGCTTTAGAAAATAAAAAAAATTAAATCTTTCTTTATGTATTTAGTTTGTATATGCCTTGAGTTAAGAACACACAGGTTTTATAAAAAATCTCTTTTATTACTTAAGAAAACTAGATCAAAAACTTAAGCTCCACACAAACTCACAATATCAAATTTCTCTCACAAAAGTATATCTCCTCACGACATCTTTATATATATAGATACTCATATTCCTAATCCTATTAGTAATCTCTAAATAGATATATCATAAACTTGTCATCATTATTTATTTATAAAATTCAACTTATCTAGGATTATGATAACTTCTTTCTTAAGCTTCTTTCAAGGTTACTCCCACATTTTCCTCTCTAAGCTTGACATCTTCATTCTTCATCTCATGAACTCCAATGAGTTCTCTCATCTCTCGGTACTTGATTCTTGCAAGGGCCTTAGTCAAAGTATTCGCCTTCAGCTCACTTCCGGGAACATGCTCAACTTTGATCAACTCCTTCTCTACGCACTCTCTAATGAAATGATACCGTGTATGTATATGCTTGCTACGTCCATGGAAAACAGGATTTCATGTGAGAGCAATAGCCGATTGATTGTCTATCCGTATCACCACTCGTTCACTTGAAGCCCCAATGATCTCAGTTAACAAATCTTGGAGCCAGATGGCTTGTCTTGCAGCCTCAGTACCAGCCATAAATTCAGCTTCGCATGAAGACAAGGCAACTGTATCTTGTTTCTGAGAACACCAAGTGATAGGACTATTATCAAGATAGAAGATATGACATGTTGTACTTCTGCCATCATTTGGATCCACATTATAGCTGCTATCACTGTAACCGATTAATTTTCTCGCGCATGTCTTTGATCTTTCGAATGTCAAGTCGTGTGAGAAGCTTCCACGAAGATACCGAAGACACTGTTTCATTGCCACACCATGAGACTCCCTAGGACTTTGCATACACCTGCTCAGAACTCCAACACAATAAGCTAAATCATGTCTTGTATGAAGCAAGTAACGAAAGCATCCAATGGGTTTGCTGTAACTTGTTGCATCGATCTCTCTTTCATGTTTTGACTTTGCTAGCTTTCAACCATAGTCCATTGGTATCTGAACTGGATTACAATCTTTCATACCAGTTTCTTCTAAAATCTTCAAAGCATATCTCTTTTGGTTTAAGGTGACTCCGATGTTGTGTTGAAAAATTTCAACCCCAAGATAGTATGATAGCTTTCCTAAGTCACTCATTTCAAACTTGCTAGCCATCTCTTTCTTGAACATGATTATCACCTCCATGCTTGTTTTTGTAACGAATAGATCATCCACATAAACCGCAATGATTAGTAGATTCCCACCAAGTTTTGCAGTAGAACGATTGCTCCTTTAAGCATCGTATAAACTAGTCCTGGGCATATTATCCTAAACCCGAAAACCGAACCGGAACCGAACCGAAAAAACCGAGACCGAAACCGGACCGAAAATTACAAAAACCCGAACGGTTCCTATATTTCTAAACCCGAAAAACCGAAACCGAACCGGGACCGAACCGAGAACCGAACGGGTACCCGAATATTTCAAATATATTAAAAATAATAATTATTTTTTAATTTTAATATATATAAAATATAATTTATAAATAAAAAATATCCAAAAAATCCGAATTACCCAAATATTTTCCGATTTTTTCCAGGTTTAGATCGAGTTTTTGGGATTTTTTTGGGTTTTTGGGCTTTAAACCCGAACCAAACCCGAATTATTTATAATTCGGTTCCATTTCGGGTTTCATAAAAAAATAGAAACCCGACCCGAACCCGACATTACCCGAACCGAACCGATCCGAAAAATATCCGGTTCCTAAACGGTTCCTAAACATCCCAACCCGAATAACCCGAAAACCGAATAAACCGAACCGACCCGAACCGAAAACCCGAATGCCCAGCTCTAGTATAAACTTTAACTCGCTAGTATCTCATTCAACTTATCATTCCATGCCCTTGGTGCTTGTTTTAAGCCGTATAGTGCCTTACTCAACCGGTAAACCTTTCCCTCGCTACCTCTTATCTCAAATCCCTCTGGCTGAGTAACATATACAGTCTCCTTTAAGTCTCCGTGCAAAAATGTTGTTTTAACATCAAGGTGATGTATCTCCCATCTATGTGATGTTGCTAGACTAATCAATAGTCTTATTGTTTCTATCCTTGCAATTGGAACAAACACCTCCTCATGGTCAACTCCAACCTTTTGCCACAAGTCGAGCTTTATATTTATTAATACTACCATTAGAGTTCCTTTTGAGCTTAAACACCCACTTTAAGCCTATAGGCTTTGTTCCTTGTGGAAGCTCAGTAAGTGTCCAACACTCAAGTTTGGTAATCGAGTGTATCTCATCTTCACATGCCCGTATCCATTCTTCGCACTCCTTAGCTTCAGTAAAGGTTTGTGGCTCGTTGTTTACACACATCAATAGTGTTTCCCCTGCTTCTTCTGCAAACAAGACATAATCATCAAAGGTACTTCAGTTTTGTGATCATATGTTGTGACCTTCTGAGCTCGGTCTCATGAGTATCTTCCTCGACACCTTTTTCTTCTTTGTCTTCTTCTTGTTTAGTCGTGTTCTCACTATTGATAATAGCAGATTCACCACTCCTACCTTCACTACGGGTCTCAGAGATCCCATGATTACCATACTCTCCAATTGCAATCCCAAAGCTTCCAATATTCTCCTTTTCTGTAGCGTCAAGATTCCAGTTCCATCCTTTAGTCTCATCAAAAATCACATCCCTGCTCACTATTATCTTCTTTGTTTGGGGATCAAGCAAACGATATGCTTTAGACCCTGGTTCTATACCAAGATGGACCAGCACACGAGATCTATCATCCAACTTCTTCAAGAATTTCCCATCAACTTTCGCATAACCTATGCAGCCAAATATACGCAGATGTGATACATTTGATTTTCTCCCGTGAAAGGCTTCGTATGGTGTCATTTACTTGAGTGCTCGTGTAGCTATTCTATTCAACAAATAGGTGGAGTGTCTAACTGCTTCACCCCACATGACATTTGGAACTAACATGTGCTTGAGAATGCTTCTGGTCATCTCCATTAAGGTTTTGTTTCGTCTCTCAACAACTCCGTTCTGTTGGGGTGTGTACGGAGCAGTGAGATGAAGTTTAATATCGGAATCGTTGCAGAACATGTTAAATTCTTGTGATGTGAACTCTCCTCCACGGTCTGTTCTGAAGGTCTGAATCCGTTCTCATGTCTATTGCTCCACCAAGTTCTTGAAGATCTTAAATTTGTTGAATGTATACCCTTTGTCTTTAAGCAATACTGTCCACATGTATCTAGAATAATCGTCAATGAGCACAAATACATATATGTTACCTGCGTTTGTGCTTGTATTAATTGGACCACAAAGATCACCATGTATCAACTCAAGTTTCTTTGTGGCTCTGTATGAGGTGGACTGTGGAAAGGCATGTCGTGCTTGCTTTCCCAATAGACAAGATTCACATACCTTCTTTTCACTATCAATCTTCGGAATCCCTATAACAAGATTGCGCTGAGCCATAGACTTCATTGTTTCCAGGTTTATATGACCTAATCTCCCATGCCATTTGATAGACTCGCTTGTTGTTGTAGTAAGTAACGATAAATCGTCTCTCACTCTCATACAAACCTTGTATAGTCTATTTCTTGAGCTTAGTGCTTTAGCAATTAGCTTCCCATCTCGATCATGCATTATAAGATATTCTCCCTTCATCTTTATTTCACATCGTGCTTATGTTTCTTGTCCGAGGCTGATGATGTTGCTTCTTAGGTCAGGAATAAAATAGACATTTGTCATCTTTCTTAGTTCTCCATTCCGGGTCTAGAAATTCTATCGATCATTTTCCTTTAATGTCTATATGAGAATCATCACCAAACCTGACCTTTCTTGTGACAGAAACATCAATAGAGGAGAAGTACCTCTTACCACCACTCATGTGGTTGCTAGCCCCATTATCAAGGTACCAAAAATTATCATCTCCATCCTTTTCTTCATATTTGCTTGGTACAATCTTCTCCTCGTTTAAGTAGATATCTCATGAATCATTAACTCGTCTGCATCCTGAGTAGATGTGTTATCATTCTCTTACGTTTCTTGGAGCTTAAGTAAGCAAGCAATCGTAGGCGACATGTCCTGTTTGGTCGCAACGAAAACATGTGAGCCTTGATGTGTCTCTTGCTCCATAGTTTTCTCTTCCTCCATTGTACCTTCCACGACCACGTCCCCTGTTGAAGAATCGTCCACCACGGCCTCTTCCTCTGTATATATTGTTGTAATCTCGTGTATCTTGCTTCTCTTCCATATTTGAATATAAAAGCTTGCTTTGATCTTCTTTGTTAGTTTCTTCTTCTGCAACACGTTCATCATAGACTTTTAATCGCCCTACAATATCTTCGAAGCTTGTATCTTTAAGATGAAGAACTTGTTCCAGAGATACCACAATATGTATATACTTCTTGCGTGGTAAGCACTTGAGAAATTTCTTGACAAGTTTTATCTCCTCAATCTTTTCCCCTAACGCCATTGATTTTGATGATATCTCTGCCAATTTACCAACAAAATCATCAATTATCTCGGTATCTTTCATCTGGAGACAGTCAAACTCTGTCATCAAAGTTTGCAGTCTTGCTTCCTTCATACGTTCAGATCCCATGTATCTTGTTTGAATTGCATCCCACACCTTTTTAGCGATCTTTGAGTCACCAACTTGCAACATAAGTGCTTCCGGTATGGACTGCAAGATTAAGGCTATGGCCATGTTATTCTTCTCAATATTTTCTCCTTTAGATTCAACAACCTCCCATACTTTATGTACTTTGAGAACTATTTTCATTCTCATGGCCCATGCAGTATAGTTAGTTGCGGTAAGGATAGGACACTTAATGGAGGATGATCCTCCTTCGATTGATTTCGCGACTGCAAGATCTCCCATAGCTCTGATACCAAATAGTGTTATAAACTTTTGTTAAGAACACGCAGGTTTTATAAAAAATCTCTTTATTGCTTAAGAAAACTAGTTCAAAAACTTAAGTTCCACACAAACTCACAATCTCAAATCTCTCACAAAAATATATCTCCTCACGACATCTTTATATATATATATATATGCTCATATTTCTAATCCTATTAGTAATCTCTAAATAGATATATCCTAAACTTGTCATCATTATCTATTTATAAAACTCAACTTATCAAAGATTAAGATAACTTTTTTCTTAAGCTTCTTTCAAGTTTACTTTAACATGGACAAGCATAAAATGCTAGATTTGTCCACATTAAGCACGCATAAATGCATTTTTGTCAAATAAAATCAAATAAATACAAATTGTAAATGACATGTGGTAATTTATTATTTCTGAATCTGATGACACATGGAAAAAAAATCTATATTTTACATGTAACTTAATTATAGCTTTAATATCTAAAATCATAATGTACTTCACAAAGGTTTAAACATATGAGATAATAGTAATTTTTTAAAAAATCGGGAATATTTTAGTAAATGTATACAATGGGAAAAGACAGTAACATGTAAATGATATACGCGATATGTGTATTTATTAAAGAATAACTAGTGACTTATACATTTGTTTCTTACAAAATAATATGCCATAAAACGAATTTTTTTTTCAATCATTAGTTGATGCGTCAAATCATACATTTGAAAACGCATTGTGTGCATTACATAAGCATGCTCTTAGTAGAAAGTTAGGTGATCTCTTTCTGTTACCAGTTAGGTGGTTTTTAATTTTATTGTGTACATAAGAATCTACTTTTTGATCTATTTTTTGTAACATTTTCAGTATGCAATATCAAAATAATGTATTAAGATCTTCAAAATTGAGCACATGGCCCAATAAAATGGGCCAACATACTTCTTGACAAGCCCATTTAACATTAACTAAGAAAGTGACTTATCATTATTATTTTGTTTTCTTTAAACTGAAACCAAGAAAACCACAACACAAAAAGATCTCATTCTCGTGAACATGTAATGACTAAGACACTACGAGAGTTTCCGTCCGTAAGGGTTTCCCGGCGACGGAGTTTTTGGATCTGGACGATGAAGACGACGATGCTTTTCTCCATCTCTTGCTTTTCTTTTCATCAAACTCAATCTGTTCTTGTCTACACTCTTGGCTACAAAATGCCATGTCTCCTCTGAAAAAATGAACCAAGACAAATCTATAAACTAAAGATTTATTCAAATATATAAAAGATATGTTATTTGTTTAGTTTTGGGGTCAAAGAAAGTATACCTGTACATGAAAATATCGGAGTTAAGAGAAAGGGTTTTGCGGCAAAGAGAGCAAGACTCTAGAAAGTGTGGCTCGTCGCTGGCCACAAACCTGACGTAATACGAATCCATTACCGAGAGTTTAAACGAACAAAGAAAGTGTTTAATTCTCTTGTAGGAAAGGAAGCTAAATGAAGAGGAGGAAGAAGAAGAAGCTCAGAGACAAATGGTATTAGAGTGATGTGTCTTATATAGATCAAGTATAAAGCCAACGTTCGAATCGGCTGTGTCACGGACCATTATAGTGTCTGTGGTCTGCGACCAAGTATCACTCGTGACCGTTCACTTTTACATTTATATTTAATATCTTCAGGTGTATCTTTAAATGTGTTTTTGCCCGTGATTTGAGTTCACATCCAATGATGAAAATTTCATGGGAGTTATGTGTTGTACTTTGCTCTAGCTGCTTTATTAACTCCCTTGTACTTTATAAAAAATCAAGAAAGTTACCATACAATCACGTAAAAACATATTATATATAAATCTTCAATTTATATTCTTTAGTTTTTGATATTGATTATGTGAACTAGAGCACTTGATTTGATAAGTGATCGGGTGATAGATTAAGAAAACAAACCAACATATAATATTCGAACGAAAACAATAATAGCATTTATGTTTTGTTTAATAGATTCTAAGTATAGTTGGGTGGACCTTATTCGTCGAGGGAATCAAATGAGTATGCTCTAATTGCTTTCGGGTTCCACTAGTTATTGTATCCCTTGGCCAACAACATCATGCACTGGGCATCCATAATCTACGTACTTTTCAGATATATAATTATTACACTTTTAGAAGAAATTTAATAACATTTGACATTGTTGAAAGGTATGACCTATCAAATATTATTCTTTTTTTTTGACAAAAGGGCTTTCTGGTAAAATATTATTGTTCTTAACTCAGTTCTTTTAAGGGTTTATTCTCTTTGAATTTGATAGTATACTTAGAGCAGGATTAAAGCAGGATTAACCGGAGTCTTTTAAGGTGGGGTTCTTAGCTTTTCTAAGAGACGTATCTTAGCTTTTAACTAAGAAAACCTAAGAACCGTCTCTTAAATAAGAACCATAAGAGCCGTCTCTTAGCGGGAAAAATGTAAAAAAAAAAAAAAAAAGACAAATTTTACGTTAAAAATCTCACCTTAAGAGACCCGGATTAATCATGGTCTTATATCTTGTTTTCAGTTGACAGAGTTTCTAGATTTTTATCTAATATTTTTAATTTTGAAAGTAGTTTTGAAAATAGATTTATTTAAATTAATATTTGCCAACCACCAATAATTGTACTTCTTATTAAAATAAATAAATATCTAAGTTCCAATAATTTTCTCTTTTTATTATTTAGCTGCTAAATAATATTACAAAATGTATATGATAAATATTACCAAAAAAAAAAAATGCAAGAATAAAACTCATATTCGGAACTGCATGGTTTATTAGTGTGGTCCACAATAAGTATTCGTGACCCACATTGTTCGGAATCTAACGGGGATCTGACTAGGCAACCTTCGCAAGACGACGAAAGGAATCACTAAAATGGGACCCATAAAAAAAAATCGAGGCCCAATTCTCCAATCACTTTGTCCGTTAGGGCCCATTACAGCTACTTTCTGTCCCCATCGTACAATTGTTTTGTGATTCAACCAACTAAACCACTTAAACCTACCTATGGGCTGTGTAGCATGAGCGGTATCTAGTTGCTCGTGCGCCAGCTAAGGTCGTATTCTTTGCATGTAATAACTTTTGTTGTCTGATCAACGGCCATGATTTGTGTGACCCTTATTTTTTATGTTGGTCTAAGAATCTTTTACAATGCTCACTCTAATGAAATCAAGCAAGTAAAGCCCATAGCTAAGTATCGATGAATTAAGGTTGAATCATTGATTTAAATAAAGCCCACCATAGGCCCAGTAGAGGAGATGCAACGTCAGCGATGAAGTAGTTTTTTTTTTCGCATGATTGTTTGATGTGTAGGTGTGCCTAGGGCTGGGCGTTATTAGTAACAACATATACTATAACCCTATAGACTATAGTAGCCAATTCACATTGAGAGCTAAGCTAGCTAACAAGTGAAAATGTCATTCATTTGATTTTTGTTCAAAAAAAAAACATTTCATTTAACTTTGTGGTATTTTAGGGAAAAAAAAAACTTTGTGGTAGTATTAAATATCGACATAGGTGAAGTTGGTTCGTGTAACATTAACTTCTCTGCCACCTCTTTCCCAACGTCCCCTTCTTTATAAACCTGTCCTCTCTACAAGGCAGGTCCATGACCCTCACGTGACTCTCACATGACTTTTTTTTTTTTTTTTTGAAAGCAAAGCCTCCTTTCTTCGTCCACCGCCACTAATACAATTTACAAACAATTCTCTCTCGCAAAAGAGCTTAAGAATGGACTCTCACATAATCAAGCCTAGCCATGGCCCAAACTCTACTTCTCTCGACAGTCTCAAACAAAGCTTATTAGCCAACATCACCACTCCACTCTCCTCATCTCCGCTGCCTCAACCGCTGTAACCACCACCGTTCTTCCCTCACTTCCGATTTCCTCCGACTCTCTACTCACCGAGTCTCTTCTCCCGAAACAGAAGCTCTTGGAGATTTTTTACTGGGAGTAGTCGTCGGAGCGAGGAGGAAATGACGGTGGTGGATTTGGAGAGAAGAGATAAGTGAGCTTTTTACCGGTGGCTCTCAGGTGTGTGACTTTGAGTATATATATGAGTGTGTCTCTCACATTTTATTCATTTACTTGGTTCCAAAGCAAGAGAAACAGAGCTCCTTTCCTTTTTGGTTTTTGTACATTCTAATTTGGATATACTTGTTTTTTAAATACATACTACTGTAAATGGGCAACTAGCAACAAGTTTCTGATCTAGCCCAAACCCAATATCCTTAATTTGGGCCAACATTTTGCGAGCCCAGTTCCGGCAATGTAGATAAACGGCATGTGTGTGATAATGTGAAGCTACAGGATCAGCTTCCATCTTTAGCTTCTACGTTCTATAGCAACAAGGCTTATGCCATGTTTATCCAAAGTTTCTTAGGCGGAGTTCTTAACTTATAATTTCACGTTTTTTATTTTATTTTTAATTTTCCCGTTAAGAAACGTCTTTTAGGTCAATTATTTAAGAGACGGTTCTTAAGTTTTCATAATTAAAAGTTAAGAAACGTTTTTTTAGAAAAACTAAGAACTCCATGCTAAGAGACCTTCAATACACATGGTCTTAGTTCAACTTATATGCATCTCACAATGACATTTTACAAGTTCATAAAGTTAAATCTGTTCAAATGATCCCAAAGCTCGAGAGAGAGAGACAAAGAGTGGCAAAAACAAGAATATAAAAACTAGAAGAAAACGGCAAGAGCAATGCGATTAGGACACGTCAATCGAATTTTCAAATCTCAGGGACCCTCTCTTTTTACATTTAAACGTTTGGGTTATTGGCAACTTTTTATAAAGTTGATGTGAAACACTTCAATTTTGTACTTGGGAGTTTATTAAAAGTCTACAAAAGATATTGAGACTTGTGTCATAAGTGATTCTAATAAAGATTTGTAGGTCTATGTGTGTTGAAGTGGACTAGAGAGGTGCAATAGTGAAAACCAATATAATCTTTCTAAGGTGAAGACAAAAACAAAAGTCAAAAACTGTTGCACTCTAAACTCTCTGCCCAGATATTCATGGGTCTAAATTCAGTTAATCTCATAATTTTGACAGCCGCATTACTAATTACAGTATTGAATGATTAGTTTAATGACCTTTGACCATAGCTAACCTGCTTCCGTTTCATATGATAACTTTGGGTTCCGATGATAACATGCAGAACAATTACGAAACAATTATAGTGTAATTTAAATAATAACAAAGATGTATAAATATATAGATATATATAGAATTTTTTGTTATTATTCACTATGATACGACGATTGTATAGATTGGACTGTTGTTTACAATCAAACTGAAAGTGGATTTTATCTATTTTGACAAATCCTGACAAGATTAATTATATGTTACTATATGATTATATCTTTAGTCAACCCCTAACAAAATAGATTAATCTGATCAAGCTTGCAAATTGCAACACGATTACTTTGACATTGATAAAGATTATATTCATATGAACTAATTTAAGTAGAAGTTTTAAAATATTTTAAACTAAAAGCAATTCTAACAAAAAAAAAGTAATTACTTTATAAATGAAATAACCATTGTTCTGTTTCTTCGTTACTCCATTTGCTAAACGAATGTATAAAAGAAATAATTATTTTATTTTTACTTTTTGTTACTCCATTTTTAAATTATGGAATGAAGTTGAAAATGCTCTAATGATATTCAACACGATTACAAAATAGAAGAAACCAAAATATGCTCTAATTTCTTTCTGATTTTATTCACCACAAACCAAATAAAAAAGCTTGATTTTATATATAAAAAAAATCCATCAAATCTTTAGTAGTAGTTACGAGGATACACACACTTAATGGCGCTAAGTCAAACATTGACCAGACTCAACGGCGGTGATTAACTCTACCTATATCCACAAGCTTCCTCGATCTATTCCCACAAAACGACGCCGCAGCAGATATATGCGGCTTCTCCGGCGCCGTTACCTCGCCGTTAAATTCCGCCGGGATTCTGTTTTTCCGATTAAAAGAACAGTTAGGACTCGCTCTCACCAACGGACTCAAACAGAAACCAATCCCGGACATGCTCCTCCCAATCCCCGCCGCAATCTTCCTCCTTCCCGGAGTTTTCACCGCCGGAGTTCTCCTCGATTCCGACGGCGGCTCGTTTTCATCCTCTCCTTCCGTATCCCTCGCCGGCGACATTCCTCGACAGAACACACGCTGAGGCTTACGCCCAGAGACCACGTCCTCGATGTAACACGCGGTGGTGGTCGTCGTCGGTTGCTTCTTGGAGAGAAGCGACGAGATCCACGAGGAAGACGACGAACATGAAGCTCGAGAATCGAAATCGTGAGATCTAGCTCTGAAGAGACTAGAGATCCTCGAGACTTTACTAGTACTACCTCTCGGTTTAGACGAACGGTTCGAGTCGAAGTCCTTGCATGAGAATCCGATATCCACCTGAGGCGTGGTGATGAACCGGCGGGTTCCTCCTCCTCCTCCGGCGTCGGATTTTCTACGGGTTACGTATGGAGAAACAGAGCGAGGGAAAAGAAGAGAGGGAGGTTGGTTGTTAGATTTACGCGATTGACGGTGGTTGTTGTTGTAATCGTCTTCAGTGACGGCGGCGGAAGCGGCGAGGGAGAGGAGACGTTGACGGAGACAAGAAGCGCAGACGCCGACTGTGCTGCTGAGATCGACGGTGTGTCTTTTACACCTCATCGTAGTAAGAAAAATGAAGTTTTTTTTTTGGGAAGATGATGATAATTGCCGGAAAGTGAGTCCCCGTGAGTTTCGCTGTTATAGTGATGTGACAACCTGTAAAGAAGAAGCAGAGGATCTGGTGGTAAAGGTTTTGTCTTTTTTTTATAAGACCTCTCTCTCTGTTCTAAGATAGAGAGAGAGAAATGAGAAAGCGTTGAATGTCGGAATCAAGAGTCAAAGTGTTTATGAAGCTTAATGGAAGATTTGTAATGTAAAGCACAACATTTTAGACAGATCATCATCATCATTGTCCAAGATTATCTCTATATTTTTTTATGATTTTATACCAAAATCATATTTAGTTCGGTTTACATTTATATCAGTTTAGTACTAAAACATTGCATGATTTATGACAAATTATACCTTTTAGTTACAATATTTATAGGATATTTTTTCTCTCTTTTTTTTACTGTCTTTGATTTTTTTTTTTGTGTATAATTATCACTTTCGTTTAACATAATGAAAATCTTCGATTTGAATATTTTTTTTTAACGCTGGATAATTATGATATTACAAACTATAAAAATATTACAGATGATTTCATAGTCGATAATTCTACATGTCTTATGAGGATTCACGTCTGATTGCATCATCTAAACTGTTCTATCGAATTCACGTTTGACGATACTCTTTGTACCATGCTACATATCTTTTGTAAGCATTTTTTCTATTAATTCACATAATTTCATTTTTTTTGGAGATTAAATTCAAATTTTCTAGTGTATAGGCAATAATAAATCCTTAATCAAATCAATGGATCAATAGAACTTCTACAAAGCTAATCCATTATTATGAACTAATTTTACAAGAAAGATTACAACAAGTTAATGATTCTATAATGTTACTTATCCAGAATGTTTTGTTCTTCACATTTGACATTTAGTTATGATACATTATTTAAACATGTTGATACAAGAACTCATTATGTTAAACAAACGCCATTATACTTGATTAATTGTGATGTTCTGCTTCTTGCAGAAGGATAAATCTACTTATAGTTGACCTTTGCTTAAAATTTTATCGGACCAATACAATTCGATTTGAATGGGAGATGTAGTGATTACCTCAGCCACTGACTTTTAAAAACAACACTTTGAATGAGGATATATCCAATCCAATGCATATACAGAAAGATAACAATAATTAAATAAGAAACCTAAAAAGGAAGCATGTGACGATGGCTGGTAGAAGCCGACAACTATTAGGTGAAAACTAGCTATCTTTCACACGAATGTTCGTCCGTTTCTTCAGCTGCTTGCCACATGGCCTCTCCCCCAAACCTCATCCTGGGCCTAACTTCAGTTTTGGGCTTTAAAGCCTCTTTGACTTCACATGAATGTTCGTCTGATTCTTCAACATGGATTCACCAAACCTATAGTATTCTGAAAAATTGGTCTAGACGACGTTTAGAAATCTGCCTAATCGGTAAATCTGAATTTAAAAAATATTTATTCACAATTTTTTTTTAAGAATTCTAGTTTAAACACTCAAAAAATCAGTTTATACGTTCGCCTAATCAATAGCCCCAATCAATAACCTCATACTGGGCCTTACTTCATCACTTCAGTATTGGGCTTTATAGCCTTTTCCACATCACACCAATGTTTATCCGTTTCTTAGCAGGTTGCCACATAGCCTCACCCCAATCCTTATCCTGGGCCTTACTTCAGTATTGGGCTTTAAAGCCTTTATTCAAGTCTTCCTTGTTTATTGGGACTTCTAAATCCAACCAGTGGTGGCCACTGGCCAGGCTTTCCGACAGCTTCTGTGATGTGTGGGTCCACGTGGAACTTCAAAATTCGAAAATTCAAACGCGTTTCAATAAAAAAAAAGGCAAAAAGACAATGCGCACAATCTTATCTTCATTCTTCAAAACTAGGAACCAGACCGTACCGGAGCAAACCGAACCAGATCAACCTTAGCTCGTAGACAGCGAGCTAAACGTTTGTACCCCGACCGAACCACATAGAGGTACATAGACCAACCTTCTAGAACCATAGAGAGACATTTATTCTCTATTTCTGAACTGAAGTTTCGTCTTCGGAGCTTTATTTGAAACGGAAGGAGAAGGAAGATGACGACCATGGAGAGCTTAATTGGGTTGGTTAATAGGATACAGAGAGCATGTACCGTGCTCGGCGACTACGGTGGTGGAACTGGAGATAACGCATTCAATTCTCTCTGGGAAGCTCTTCCAACCGTCGCCGTCGTCGGTGGTCAGGTGATTTCTCCGGTTTAAGTAGCTTTGACTTCTTCTTCCTCTGTTGACTCTTTCAACTTGCTTTATGCAGAGCTCTGGAAAATCTTCGGTTCTTGAGAGC
The DNA here is from genome assembly GCA_905132885.1 of Moricandia moricandioides. Lineage (NCBI taxonomy): Eukaryota > Viridiplantae > Streptophyta > Magnoliopsida > Brassicales > Brassicaceae > Moricandia > Moricandia moricandioides. Next base: position 67,783 of record CAJHQQ010000315.1, on the reverse strand, counting down.
ATAGTTGGGAGAGACTTTCTTCCTAGAGGATCCGGTTTGTGAATTATTGTACCTAATGGGTTTGTAAATAAGGCAAAGAGGTTTGGGTTTTGAGCAAGAAAGTGTTTTGGTGTAGGTATCGTTACGAGACGTCCTTTGGTGTTGCAGCTGCATAAGACAGAGGAAAGAACAGAGGAGTATGCAGAGTTCCTTCATCTTCCCAAGAGGAAGTTTATAGATTTCGGTATGTACCTTAACATTCATGTCTCTATATACTTAGTGTCCTTGTTGTTTGAAAATTTATTTGATGTTGGCAGCTTTGGTTCGCAAGGAGATTCAAGATGAGACTGATAGAATCACAGGGAAGAGTAAACAGATATCTCCAGTTCCTATTCACCTCAGTATCTTCTCTCCTAATGGTCTGTTTCTTTTATCACAATCTGTAAACTTTTTATTATTATTATAACTTCCTGTAAGACTGTAACACTATTGTTTCTGGAACTAACTTTGATGTTTGCTTCTTGGGAAACAGTTGTGAATCTGACCCTTATTGATTTACCTGGTTTAACTAAAGTTGCTGTTGGTATGGTTTCTTGACCCCTTTGGGTTTCTCTAGTATTTGGTGGTTGTATGAAGCTTACTGACACTATCTATGATTTTCTAGAGGGACAGCCAGAAACCATTGTTGAGGACATTGAGTCCATGGTTCGCACATACGTTGATAAGGTGAGACTTGCTACTTCTTTAATTTGTAAACATTTTACAAAATTCAAGATCATATGAAAACCTTTGAGTACTACTCTGTGGTTTTCTTTTTTATAATTATAAAAATGCTTTTTATTAGTTCCTTATTGGTTAGTTCTGTTTGTTCGCAGCCGAACTGTATCATATTAGCTATATCTCCTGCCAACCAAGACATAGCTACATCAGATGCAATCAAGCTCGCTAAAGAAGTAGATCCAACAGGTTTGTTTCTTGTTCTGTTATAAATATATGATATATTTTTGCAGCAACTTTTGTCTTTTGATAATGAAATAAACTTTTTGATTGTCGCAGGCGAGAGAACATTTGGTGTTCTTACGAAGTTAGACTTGATGGACAAAGGAACTAACGCATTAGATGTAAGCACCTCTTCATCTTTTCGTTTTTTTTGAGTGTTACATGACTTGTATTACATTCAGTATGTTCCTAACATAAAGTAATGCTTGTAATAAGGTTCTGGAGGGAAGATCATACAGGCTGCAACATCCTTGGGTTGGGATAGTGAACCGTTCACAAGCAGATATTAATAAGAATGTGGATATGATGCTTGCAAGACGAAAAGAAAGAGAATATTTTGACACCAGCCCTGACTATGGTCACTTAGCCAGCAAAATGGGCTCAGAATATCTAGCAAAGCTGCTCTCTAAGGTATCCAACCAAAGCCTGAAACGCTTAAGCTTTTCTCCTATTGTTAGAGTTTTATTGGTTTTAAATTTCCATAAGACCTTTTTTGCAGCACTTGGAGTCTGTTATCAGGTCTCGTATACCAAGTATCCTATCCTTAATAAACAAAAGCATCGAGGAGCTTGAAAGAGAGTTAGACCGAATGGGTAGGCCTGTTGCAGTTGATGCTGGGGTGAGTACTTTCACGATATGAAAACATCTTCTCTTCTTTTTGATGTGTGCTTAAATGTATTGGTCTCACTCTCAGGCTAAACTATACACTATATTGGAGATGTGCCGTGCATTTGATAAGATCTTCAAGGAACATCTTGATGGCGGGTAAACATCACTACTGATCTTCCTGTGGAGATCTTATGGATCCTTTTCTTAAACTTAATGTTACATTTGTAGGCGTCCTGGAGGTGACCGCATCTATGGAGTCTTTGACAATCAACTTCCAGCTGCTCTTAAAAAGCTTCCTTTTGATCGTCATCTTTCTATACAAAGTGTGAAGAGAATAGTCTCTGAAGCAGATGGTTATCAACCTCACTTGATTGCACCAGAACAGGGTTATCGCCGTCTTATTGAAGGGGCTCTGGGTTACTTTAGAGGTCCAGCTGAAGCTTCTGTGGACGCTGTAAGTTCCTTCTAAAACCTTCACTTTCAGTTTTTTATCTACAAGAGGTCCATAATGAGTTTGGTGCAACAGGTTCACTTTGTTTTGAAAGAGCTTGTAAGGAAGTCAATTGCAGAAACTCAGGTAAGATCAATGTTCAAAAAATCACTAGCTGGTAGTTAGATCTTTTATAGGAGATTATTGATTAGACTGACATCTAGTCAGTCAAGACCGATAAAAAAAAATGTTCAAGAAAGATTGTTTAAGTTAGGTAAGCTAGACCGATTTTTAGAACATTGATTATGTTTTCATTTTAAAAACTAAATTTCTCAATGATTTCACTGAATGAATCTCTGGACAAAACACAGGAGCTAAAGCGTTTCCCTTCGCTTCAAGTGGAGGTAGCTGCAGCAGCCAACACATCCTTGGAGAAGTTCAGGGAAGAAAGCAAAAAGTCAGTCATTAGACTTGTTGAGATGGAGTCTGCGTATCTAACAGCTGAGTTCTTCAGGAAACTTCCTCAAGAAATGGAAAGACCAGTAACCACCAACAGCAAAAACCAAACCGCATCTCCTTCTCCCGCAACACAAGACCTATACGGAGATGGACATTTCAGAAGGATAGCATCAAACGTGTCTGCCTATGTCAGCATGGTTTCAGACACACTTCGCAACACTATCCCGAAAGCTTGTGTTTATTGTCAGGTTAGACAGGCTAAGCTCGCGTTGCTCAATTACTTCTACAGCCAGATCAGCAAGAGAGAGGTAAAACTATAGTTGAAAATAAAATGTCTCAACTGAGTCAGATTCTAAAATTATATATTATGGTCACAGGGGAAACAGTTGGGAGGGTTGCTAGATGAAGATCCAGCATTGATGGGGAGGAGACTTGAGTGTGCACAGAGGCTTGAGTTGTATAAGAAAGCCAGAGATGAGATTGATGCAGTTGCTTGGGTGCGTTAAGTTAAGTGTGAGAGAGATTTGTCTGGTGATCGTTTTTGTGATTAGAAAACTATTAACTTCGTGTGATTATAAAGTTTGTTGGACTTGTAATATGTTCGTTGGCTATGTCTTTGTATGTATCAGATCATCAGATTCAGACCATGTTGTGACGTCTGTAATGTATAAACTTCTCATTTCTATTTAAAGATGCCGTGGGGTTTCACTCAGTGTGCTAATGTTGTTCATCACTTTAGCTATACCCATTTGAGTGAATTAAGGTGGTCTTGGAGTCCTTTAATAAGGTGATGATGTTTAAGATGTATTCAAAAGTTCATCTATGTTACCTCTTTAGAGCCTATGTTATGCTCTGCTTCTTAGTTCTGAGCTCTTTGTGCTCTAAATTTTAGTTTAGACGAAAAGATTGAGCTATATGTTACATAAAAATAAATAAAAAACTTTGGAAGGTTTTTGCTAATATAATAAAATAAACTCCCATTTTAAACAAATTAGTTTGTTGAAGAACTTAAAAGAGAACTTTAAGAAGAAAGGGAAGCCCCATAAAAGATGGCATTTCCTAAGTAAATTTCTCTAATATTTTAGACCGGTTAGGTGCAGGAGGTATGAAATCTTCAATCCTCAGACCTGAGCTCCGGCGAATCTCAACCAAAGCTTCTTCTCCTGCTTCTGTCTTTATCATCTCCAAGACACTCCCAAGAACATCACCTCCTAATCCAAACTCTAACAGACTTCCTGGTTCTTCTCCTCCTTCACGTATTAACCGACCAATCTCTGTCAACGTTACTACTTTCTCTGTCACACTTTTACCAAATATTTTCCCAAGAAACTCTGCTGCTTTTGGAGCATCATTTACAGCATCCTCCAGGGTCGTCAAAACAGATTCAAACCTACCAAAAAAAAGGAAAAAACAGGTTTTAAGAGAAAACATTTGAATGATCATCAAAGTGTGACGACCTTAGAGACTTCTTGGTTTCTTTTTTACACTTACCCTTTCACTAGTTGGACTTCGGTTAGCGCGTTATCAGAAGATTTCACGAGGTTAACAAGGAGCTTTGCTAAAAGATCTCTTTCTTTGTCTTTCCTCTCGAAAGAATCAGTTACCCACAGAGAAATCATCGTTGGGTGGAAAGCCGGTGAATTTATATCTTTCATGCATAAACCAATCTCCTTCTCATCTCGGGCACTACACAACAACAACAGTAATATAAAGTCACTAATGTGCTCTTCTATTCATAGGTGACTATGCAATAGGCAAAAGAGTGAGATGTTAAATATAGCAGTATCCAAAAGACTATGAGATGAAACAAAACAAACGACCAAAAGAAAGAAGTATAGTACCTGTAATATTCTTTAATGGCAGACAAGGACATATTGTGTAGCTGTTCTTCGGACAAAGCATTTTCTCGAGGGCTGTTGGTTACTGCTGACGGTGGCCCTTGTTGTACTTGCCTAGCAGATGAAGCTTCTGATGACGGGTCAGAAGCACGAGACGGACTTGCAAAGTCCCTGTGAACATAAGTTGATCCTCGCTCTTGGGGACTTGACCGTCCGTGAGTAACTGGACTTGCAGGTCTTTGTGAGCCTGAGCCAAAACCATTCAAACCACCAGCCGGTCGCCTAGAATCTCCACCACCGTCTGATGCTGCTGCAGGCCTTCTAAAAGACATTCCCTGACCAAGACCACCTTGGGGGCCCAAAGTAATAGGCTCCTCACCTACAGACCTTTGAGACATTGGAACCATCCTAGGCTCATAGGATGGCCTTTCATCAAATCTAATGTCCTGATTACCAAAGCCACGACCTTGAGGTGGTCCATGAAAACCACCCATTTGGGTACTTGGAGATGACAGCATTCCTCCTCCTCCCCTAGGACTATACTCCATATGCCCTCTTCTTCCTGACGAATTCATCGAGGGTCCACGTGAAAGCCTGTTAGCTTGAGTTTGGCGTTCTTGTGCAGCATCTCTGTGCACTTCCTCAATTTTCTTTGGCCCTTCAACCTTCATTCTCTCCTGCCATTTATTCTTTCTCAGATCGATGGCATTTTTCAACATGAACTTTACCCTAGAAGACAACTCTTGTTTGCATGATAGGATTCTCATTCTCTCAAAATATGCATCTATATGGACCTTAGCTTTTTGATGATCGATCATAACTCCTATCGTACTCATTAGTTTACACAGAGCTTCGATGTTCTCTTCATGTGGATCCTGATCATACCCGAGTAACTTGTGGATGCATGCGTGCATGATTTTCTCAGTCAACATTCTTTTCTTGTATAACTCACCAATAAGTCTAATATTACCGAGCATTCTCCTTCGAACCTTGAGTCTCTTCTCTTCCCTTTCCTCATCAGTTTGTTCTACTTGACCTTCTTCAGCAACTCTACTAGCTTCCTCCTCTTCTTTCTCTCCTCTCTCAAATTCTTCCTGACATTTATTGAGAAGCAATCTTTTGAAGGTAATCTTTTCACCATTCTCATTAAAATCAGGTAACGCCCCAGACAGATGTACACAGAAATCTGCATACATCTCACAAAACGTAGGCTCCATCAAGGCTTTGTCAAATATCTGTGAGATGACACCAGCAAGCGTAACAGCGTTGTCAATGTTGACACTTTTAACTTGCTCAAACAATTTCTCAAAGTTTTGCGGAGTCAACTTGTTCAAGATGCCTTTCAATTGCCTTTGTTTTGCTTGTTCTTCATCTGCAACTGTACCTACTTGGTATTTTCTCTCGGCTTTGTGCATCACCTGCATAGGGGTATGCGGAGAAGGAAAAAGTCCCTTCTGCTGAAAATTTGAACCACGTTGCCACCTTTCCAAGTCTTGAGTATTTCTGCCCATTCCTCGCACAGGTTGCATCGGTCTAGACATAATCGGTCCCTGCATACTAGGGTTTCTTAGAACTCCTGAGTTACCTCCTTGGCCAGGTCTGAAACCTACGTTACCTTGATATCCTGCAGGAAGAGAACCCTGATTCTTCGCCCATCTATCATCAGCAACTATATTGTTGTGACGACGATCTGAGCGACCACCACTCCCTTGACGATCCATAACCTTTCCAGAGTTAGGATACGAGTCATGTTCATGATGAGACGCACCCATATTAGCAAAAAGCAGTCCATTAGCAATATCAGGCGAAGCGTCAAAACCCTCGGGGAGAGCAGTAAACAGGTCCGCGAACTTAAGGAGGAAATCGCGGGAGTATTTCTTCTCCGTATTGCTAACCTCATCGGAAGAACCTGACTTTGTGTGCACACTTTCCAGCTTCGGTGTAGAAACATCAGCTGCATCTTCCCAGTCCTCCAGTTCATTTTTCACTGGTTCAGCATCCACGGTGGATTCCACGACAGCCTGAGGTATGGCAGGTGCCGGCTTCTGGTCATCATGAATAGCATTTGAGCTTTCCGATGGTATCGCAATATCTTTCTTTTCTTCAGGCCCTTTGTAAGCATTATAGAGATCAGAAGTTGTCCCCGCAGCATCTGCTTTCTGAAGGATTTCTTTTATCTTCTTTTTACCTTTGGTAGAAGTATTTCTTCTTGTGTTCGATTCAAATGCAGATTTATCCTTGGAAAGAGTAGCTGGGGCAGATGACACTGTTTCAGAATGTCCAAGAGGAACAGTAGACGACTGAGTATGAGTAGAAGTCGTATTGTCTACAACTTCAGCTAATCTTCCAGAGCCAGAACAAATGTGTCTGGCACCATCCACCTCATCATGTGCCTTCCCAAGCACACCTGATACTGTTTCGTGTTTCTCATCAGAAATTGCAGAGCTTTCAACATGGCTTGACCCTTCCTTAGTTTTGTCAATATGTTTATCTACTGAGTCAGAAGTTGGAGCATCAGACGTCGGAGAAACTTCCATCACTTGCTTCCTAAACCCATCGGTAGCTGGAAGCGATGAATTTTCCTTAGCAGCAATGGCTTCTGTTCCGGGAGCTGAAGAGCTGGAAGGAGAACCAAGATCAGAAACTATAGGGTCCGACATAGTATGTCCATGATCCTGGGTAAAGTTGCCAAAAAAAAATCAAAATAATATTACCAGGTAATAAAAAAGAGAAAGAAGAATGCCTAAAACAAACGACAGTACTATACCTCACTCGCATTATGAGAGGGTTCCACCTTACACGTTCTTTTCTGATCTTCAACTGAGCTAAACTCATTCACCACTTGCCCTCTTCCGATTTCAGTTGTTGCAACTGGAGCAGTCTCTACAGGTGACTTGGCTGGCGGAGCAGACAAAGGAAATATCCCTGAGACAGAGCCAGGTTTTGGCTGCTGTGAAGAGCTCAATGAACCTGTCTCCACGTCCTTTTGTGACTGAGAAATGTTCACTTCTCCATGTGACCTGGCTTTAGGTGATTCAAGCTTTTCAGAAGTAGCAGCTTGCTTGAATGTTAACTTCCCAGGTAAAGCAGATGACGTCACATTTTGGGCATCGCATGCTTTCACAGATGAAGAATCAGATGAAACATGTGCTGGAGCTGCAGATTTGATAAACTGTGGAGCAGTATGAGTTGATTGGTTGATAAATTGTACCTTCTGAGACCCATCACTAACTGGAAACTGAAACCTCGGTGCCTGAGCGGATGGCACTGGATCAATGTTTAAGGGTACGGAAGCCGGAGGATATATCATGGGATTGGGTTTATATGCGGTTTGAACCACATTAAGTGGTCGTGGACCAAATGTTGAAACCGGCTGTGATCTGGGAGGTGTGTTAGGATGCGGTTTTGGAGCTAGTTGTTCTCCTTCTGCATGTTGGTCACCGCGTCTAGCAAGCCTCAGCTCTTCATGAGTCTCGGGATGTGTAATCTTGACGGGTGTGGTCTTACGTGTCCCACTGTATTTCCCTCCTTGCTGCTGGGGATATTGCGGGCTCAAACCCACACCCACGTGGCCCAACTGAGGATGAATCTGAGCACCCATCGGAGTTGCAAAACCGTGTCCGTGTCCCTGTGCCTGATGCATCATGCCCTGATGATGCATTTGATGTGATGGGAGACCTTGAAAAAACATCTGCTGCTGGATCTGAGGTGAATTCCCCAAAGATAATGCCATAGGCATTGGCATCTGAAATGCACCAGGAGTAGGCTGCATGGGCAAAGGCGACCCACCGAAATGCATAGGGTGAGGAACCTGCGCATGCTGATAAGGTGTCTGCACCGAAGGCATACGGATATTTGTAACTGGAGACCTCTGCATTTGACTTGGATGGGACATATGATGGACTTGGACATCTGCTTTATCACTTGATGGATTGTGCCCTTCTTTCCGCATAACTTTAGAATCTGCAGCCTTAATTGGTAAATCATTTTTAGGTACAGAAGCTGGCAAATTCGGTGTGGTTCTTAAAGCTTGCTGCATCTGCAAACAATGTATAATCGTGTCATAAACGAAAGACAGCACAAACTGGAATAAAAAGGTCATCAAATATCTTCAGTTCTCTAGACAAAAATCATCATATAACCAAAGCAATTCATGTGGGCAACAACTCCCATTAATAAAGACTAAGTGTGGACCTGTGCACGTTTCTGCTCATCCATATTCGGAGGTGCTGAGCTAGTTCGAGCAGGAATCTAGAAAACCAATAGAGCAGATGAATCAGCTATTGATGGAACAAATCAAACAAACAAACAAAAAGGAAGAAACAGAAGCATACCTTCATCAAGTCAGGACCAAGTGATCCAAATTGAAAAGCAAATGCTTTAGAAGGGTCACCAGAAGCTGCTTCCACAAAAAAAAACATTACAAAAAATCATACAGTTATGAATATACAAGAGAATATACTCACGCTCTCTACCTTTAGGTGTGTTATGCGCGTCATTGCTCTTAGCATTCATAGCTTGAGACTGGGAAGTAGGAGCCTTTGGAATAGCTCCACTGGTTGGATTAACCGTACCGCCAATAACCGGTTCACCAGACGCTCCTGTAACAAACCAAAAACGATCACACACTAACCAAAAGAAGCACACACCATTCCGTGATCAAAGATCATACCTTGAGAGCGAGACTGTACAATGGGACCATTGTGATTGTTAGAATGATTCACAGGAGGAAGATTCACCCTAGGCTGCTGCTGACCTCCTTGTACATTCCCAGGCTTCTTAAAGCTGCCCAAAAAAAAAAGATGAAACCTTTCATGTCTCGAACCGTAGAGAAATTGAAAAATTGATCGAATACCTGCGATCAGAAGGGACAGGCGCAGGTCCGCCGCCGGCTCCCCTGCCGTAACCGGCGGTGGAAGATCGGTGTGGTTGTTGCTGTTGTTGGTGGTTGTAGCCGGCGGTGGATCGAGCAGTTCTCCGATATTGTTGTTGAGGATCGGGCCTTGATTGATTGTAGGACATCTAGAACAAACCCTAATAATCTCTATCACCTCAGTTTTTGAAGCTAATTCTACAGCTCTGTTGTGATTTGGAGTGAAACGTCGCTAAGGGAAAAAAAAAGGATAAAATTAGGGTTTTATTGGAAGGACTTGATTATAGGAAGAGATTGAAGATGAGTAGCCAAAAAAAAAAAATTGGTCTGGTACTACTAATGTGCCTAGCTAGTAAATAACATGAATTTTCAGGGGTATAATCGTCAATTTGTAAAGTTACTCGTACCGTAAAACTTTAGTATCGGTCAATGCAAAGAACGTATCAAACATAGAGGTTTCAGGGAGATCGCGAAGAAACTGAGCTGTTCGTTGCAAATATTTCGTTTTTTTTTTTTGGTAATCAAAAAAAAAGAAAGAATATATATTTGATTTCTTTTTAGAAAGATTTAAAAGATATTCTTTGATTTAGAAAAAAAAATTGAAATCTTTCTTTATGTATCACGTTCGTATATGCCTTGACAAACATAAAATGCTGAATTGTCCACATTAAACACACATAAATTCATTTTTGTCAAATAAAATGAAATAAATGCAAATTGTAAATGACACGAGGTAATTTATTATTTCTGAATCTGATGACACATGGAAAAAAAATCTATATTTTACATATAACTTAATTATAGCTTTAATATCTAAAATCATAATGTACTTCACAAAGGTTTAAACATATGAGATAATAGTAATTTTTTAAAAAAAATCGGGAATATTTTAGTAAATGTATACAATGGGAAAAGACATTAACATGTAAATGATATACGCCATATGTGTATTTATTAAAGGATAACTAGTGACTTATACATTTGTTTCTTACAAAATAATATGCCATAAACGAATTTTTTTTTCAATCATAAGTTGATACGTCAAATCATACATTTGAAAACTGAATATATACGCATTGTGTGCATTACATAAGCATGCTCTTAGTAGAAAGTTAGGTGATCTCTTTCTGTTACCAGTTAGGTGCTTTTTAATTTTATTGTGTACATAAGAATCTATTTTTTGTAACACTTTCAGTATGTAATATCAAAATAGTGTATTAAGATCTTCAAAATTGAGCACATGGCCCAATAAAACGGGCTAACATACTTCTTGACAAGCCCATTTAACATTAACTAAGAAAGTGAATTATCATTATTATTTTGTTTTCTTTAAACTGATACCAAGAAAACCACAAAACAAAAAGATGTCATTCTCGTGAACATGTAATGACTAAGAGCATCTTTAATGGGGTGCTTAAGCAATGGAGCCTCCTAGCACCCCCTAAACTAAGCTCATAAAATATCTAATTAAACACTTCATTTTTCTTTGGTGCTTGCACTGTTTGCGGGTCTCACTGACACGTGGTGGTCCGCAATTGATTCTTTTTTAAAAAATAATAATAATAATAATAATAATAAGCAACCCATTTTGGGTTTCAGGTCTCTAAGAACATGATTATCCGAGTTTCTTAGAAGGGGTTCTTGCACTGTTCGCGGGCCCCCACTGACATGTGGGGCCCATGAACAGTGCAAGAACCGCTTCTAAAAACTATTAAATAAGAACCGGTTTTGGAGAGTTTCTTACACTGTTTGCAGGCTCCACTGACACGTGGCAGTCCGCGATTGGTTCGTTTTTCAAAAAAAAAATAGCAGCAAAAAAAAATAAAAAAAATAAGAACCCATTAAGGGTTCTATGGATAATGATACCCTAAGATACTACGAGAGTTTCCGTCTGTCCGTACGGTTTTCCCGGCGACAGAGTTTTTTGATATCTACTGTTGTTTCTCTGGTTAAGGTATCGTTCTCGCCTCTATACTCAGTGTCATTGTCACTTTTGCCTTAAATTCAACGATATCTTTGGGTTACAAGGACAAGCATGAAGAGAGTCAAAGGTGGAAGAAACCAGCAGTAGTTTTTGTGTTAGGTAGTAACTAGTAATTCCACTTTACGCAAAGCTTTACTCTTTCTGATCTTGCTTGAGTGTTGAATGGTTTGAACTCAGGTGGTCCTGCAAGTGGAAAAAGTACTTAGTGTGCTAATGTTGTTCATCACTTTAGCTATACCCATTTGAGTGCTGGTGATCTCCTCAGAGAAGAGATCAGGTCTGGTTCTGAATATGGGTAAGTGAACTCTCATGTCTCAATGTTCTTGTTTGTTCTTGCTTATGGTTATGTCTTTTTGTTTTTGTGTGGATTGTTTCAGAGCCATGATCCAAAGCATGATTGTAGAAGGGAGAATTGTACCGTCCGAGGTCACTGTAAAACTTTTTGTGTAAAGCTATGGAGGAAAGTGGCAATGATAAGTTCCTCATTGATGGTTTCCCTCACAATGAAGAAAACAGAATAGTATTCGAAAATGTTGTAAGGGTCCATCTACAAATCTCTCTTTAAATCCATTCTCAGTTATCTTCTAACCTTACTTGTTGTTTAATACTCTCTTGACCTGAATAGGCTAAAATCGAGCTTGCTTTTGTTCTGTTCCTCGTTCTTATTTTATTTTTTTTTACTGACTATAAAAAAAAAATTAAAAACGAATCAATCGTTGTCTGCCATGTGTCAGTGAGACTTGCAAACAGTGTAATAAACTCTCCAAAACGGTTCTTATTTTCATTTAGTAGTTTTAAAAATAGATTTTTGCACTGTTTGCAGACCCCACTGACACGTAGGGCCCACGAACAATGCAAAAATTTCTCTTAAAGATCCTGGACAATCATGCTCTTAGATATTATATCTTCTCTATTAAAAGAGAAGTACAAATTTATCTACCATAAAAAAGTCACAATAGGTTCATTTTCATAATTACATATATTGATTATTTACATTAATTATTTGAATATATAAGATATCTAAAAATCTTATGAACTATAAAGATATTAAATTACAAATTTGTTACAAAAAAATCTAACAAAATCTTACTAACATTTTAAATATCTTTTAATTAATAAATTAAATAATTTCGTAACTAATTCTATAATAATATTATAAATAATTTAAAATAAAAATTTATTTAAAAAAATAAAAATAAAATTATATTCTGTTTTTATAATTATTTTTATATTATATTAAAATAAAATAAATTTAGGAATTAAATATGACAATGATATTTAATATTTAAATTAAAAGATTTTTAAAAAATTCTTTCATTTAAATATAAAAATAGTATTCACCCTTTAAAAAGATTAAAATTTATTCACCATTTAAAAGGAGTAAAATTTATAAATTATGTAATATTTTATATAAAATAAAAATAAAATTGTTAATATATGTTAAAAATTTATATCTACAACTATATATTATCTATTTTATTCTAGAATTACAATAAATATTATCTAAAAATGATTATATACAAAATATAACAGAATATAGCTAACACTTACTTTAAGTGCTATTTACAAAATATGTTATTCAAAATTTTATTTTTTTAATTCATTTAAGAAACAAATAAAATCATTTATAATTATACATTTACTGTTTATTTTTGATTATGACAAAATATGTTGAAAATTTTATAAATAATCTCATCAAAATTTCAGCTTTTTATATAAAATAATGCATTAGTTTAGTAACAAAAAATCAAATATAATTTTTTAAGCTTAAAAGTCATAAAAATAAAAAGTTATCCGCACGGCGTGCGGGTTAAAGTCTAGTGTATTAGTTATTATCACTGTTTGGTTTGCCTACGTCTGCATCACAGACAATGTATAAATGTAAGGCTTACCAAGTTCCATGTGCCTTGTCGTATACGTAATTAAGTTTACAAGTTTTTGCTTATGTATAAGCAAATTTCTGCTTATCTATAAGTGCATCACTTTTTCTTTTGTTTAGGAACTTGTCAGTCTCAGTTGACTTATTAATCAAGCTTCCTAATTTGCAAAGTTACTTGATTAGAAATCACATGATAATTTACATAAGGATTGTAACTATGTTCACGCGTCCACTTGAATTATCGCCATATTAAATCAAGACCGTTCAAGATTACTCCTACGTACGTGCATGGCATTAACTTACGTATATTATCTACACTGCGAAAAACAGTTTTTTAATAACTTGAGATATTAAGCATGCAGTGATCCAACCGACTAATTTACGGGGAATTTGTTTATCGATACCAGACAAATACGGTTGTTCGAATATATTTAGTGTGGTTAAGAAAGTCATAGTTTTCAGAAAGAAAAATTACAATTCTATCACAAGTTTGATATCACTTTACAAATTTACTTTTAATAAATGACAATTTTTAAAAATACTTTTAAATTATAATGAAAATAGATTAAATTATTTTTTTTAATTTATAAAAAATTAGAAACTCAACTCTAACCTTTCAACACTAAATCTAAAATAATAATCAATTTTTGATTGAATGTACTTTTGTAAAGTAGTATTTAACTTATGTTATTTTTAATATTTTTTCTTTTTTTGATAATATCTCAACACGTGTTTGGATTCTGCGAGTTCAACACTGTACATTTGCGTCGCCTCCATCATCGTCTTCTCTCATCGTCTCTTCTATGAACTCTACGTTTAATCAAAGTACACGATTAATCAGTAGAATACAAAAATGGTAACGCAAAACTAGCTTTCTCTGGTTTTAACACGTATATACTGTGCTGCATGAAAACAAATTTAAAAGTGGGAGTGGCCAATAGGTTTTATTCACATAGTAGATAGAAAGAGAGACACTTGTTCACGATTCAGGACCAGTTTTCCTACTTCGAAAATTGGCTCTATTTGAACGGAAGAAAACAAAAAAAAAATCTATTATAAAGTAAAAAAGAATATCTTTCGATAATAATACTTTGCTAACTACGACACGACTAAAAATTACTCGTTGATTAAAATAAAGTTTATCCATAAATGGTTTGATATTTTATTTTGAACAAATCTATTAAATAGACATTTTAAACTTTTTATCAAAAATATTTTTTTAAATAATGATCAAAACAATTTTCTTTATTTTAAATAATTTAATATTTTTTTTAATTTTAAATTTTACTTCCAAATCTCAACCTCATAACTAAGATTTAAGTATAGATTAGTTAACGCAAAAAGTATAAATGTATATTTACACCTTTTAATAAAATTTACTTTAATCATTTTTTCTTTAAAAAATATTTTAGATCTATCTTAGTGAATTTCTCTTTTATTTTTGTTTGCATAGCTTTAATGATTAATAACATTATACTACTTTTAATCAAAATAAATAATTAATCAAATAAACACAAGAACCGATATTCTAACATACTATATTTGGAACCAGCCGTTCTACTTTGTTTATATAGATAAAAGATCTTTTTTTGGTTAACAGAATTTTAATCGAGTTTATTTATGTGTAAAAACAAATAATCAAATTAAACATTAATCAAAGTAAGCGATTAATCAATAGAATACAAAATAGAAACGCAAAACTAGTTATCTCTGATATTTAACACGTATATACTATGATGTATGAAAACAAATTTAAAAGTGGGATTCAATAAGTTTTTGCCACATCGTAGAGAAAGAGAGACACTTGGTCACGATTCAGGACTACTTCGAAAATTGGAGGGCAATGAGTTTGGCTCTATTTGAACTGAAGAAAACAAACATCTATAAAAAAAAAAGGTAAAAACATAGATTCTACTTTGTTTGTTTTTGATGTACTTAATAGTAGTATCACCTCAAATAGTTTGCTCTCGTTTTCGAGTTTGGTCCAATGTATTGAACAAGCGATAAGTTTTGTTGACAAAAGAAAAAAAGAGAAGAAAGGTACGACAAGAATTGAACCAAGATGGCAGAATGTGATAAACCAAAGACTAAACATATATAGTAAATTTATTATATTTTAAAGATTTGAAATATCTATCATTTCAATTTTATTTCCTTCAGAAAAATGTTTACATATCATATGATTAAATATCACAATATCATGGATGCAAATCTATGTAAATACAACATATCAACCATAAGGGTTCCAAAAAAAATCAATAAAATGATGATGGATCATAACGGGGATAAGGAGAATCATACGAGCATCGGTTTTGCTCCTCATCTCTCTTTGTTTGGTTTGTCGCCATGAAAGATACAAAAAAGTTCAGTACTGATTCTTCAAAACCTACTTGCTCATGTAGAGTTTTGTTCCCATGGGCACGTGACTTCTCCTTCACTTGCTCTTCTTTGGTCTCTCCGATGATCGATCTATCAAGGAACCGCTTAAACCATTTAACCGAGTCTTTTGGATAACGTTTGAGACCATTGACAAAGTCAACATAGTAAAGACCAAATCTAGCAGTGTATCCATGTTCCCATTCAAAGTTGTCCATCAATGACCATGCATAATATCCTCTCACGTCACACCCATCTTCCCTATAATCACATTATAACTTTTGTCAATAACAATATGTTTAGGGAAGATACTATGAGGAAGATCAAGAACTAACACTATAGCTTTGTGAAGTTGTTGGAAATGTGTGTCATGGTACTCAATTCTAAATGTGTCTTTAAGAATCTCTTCTCTTGGTTTTGTACCATCGTCGTTTTGGTTGATTCCTGCAAATTTATAATCAACATGAGTTATATGTACTACTCTTCATTAGCAGATACAAATAATAAGTTTCAGAGTTTCTAGTCAACAGAATAAAATATTAAAGAAGTTTACTAACCATTTTCTTTAATGTAGACCGGCATGTTGTTGTATCTATCTTTGATATAGTTCAAAACTTTTCGCAAGCCTTCCGGGTATGACAATATTAAACCCCTTTCATCCTGAAAAAAATTACACAAAGTTTTTAAAATCTTAATGATATTTAATGTTTCATTTAGATATCAATTGTTATAAAGAAGAAGTAAGCACGTACCCCAGGTCCGATAATATGGCCACTGTGGTTTGTCACTGTTCCAAAGAAAGATATAAACATTGTTTAATTTAACATCTAATTAGCATATATCAATATTTATTATGGAACTTTCAAAAACTTTTACGTACGTTTCCACTCGACGTGATGATCAGTCTTGAACCGAGGCTTTGCTGGGTCGATGTGAGGAAGGTGGCTAGCGAAACGTGCTGTATAGTAATTTATTCCAACAAAATCTGATGAATTTTTCAACATGTTTGATTGTTCCACGGTAAATGAAGGTAACTTTTTCCCTGCATATTTTTTTACTATCTCTGGATAATCTCCGTGAATCACTGGATCAAGATGCCTATAGAATACAAAACAAATATTAATACATATTAATCATGAATATAATTCATAATTGTTTTGTTTAGATAACTTACCATCCAAATTCAAAAGCAAGAGCTCGTTCAGCTGCTTCTTTATCATCGCTAGAGTCGGAATGGTATGGCTCGAACCATCTTGGTGACAAAACTATCCCAATCTGACCATCATGTGAAGTCTTTTTACATTTTCTGAATTCATCTACTGCAGCGGCATGAGCTAGAAGAACGTTGTGGGAAACAATGTATGGCTCAGTACTCGAATCACCAGCGTGACACTTTTCACTGACCCATTTGGAGCATCGTCCAGCCGCTTTGTTACCTTGCTCGTAACCGGCAATAGTCATAATGTACGGCTCATTGATCGTTGTCCACATCTTAACTTTATCTCCAAACTCCTCGAAACAAACTTTTGCAAAATCTCGAAAATCTTCTCTGTTTTTTGATAAAAAGAGTCATAAAAAATAACAAAATCAATCATATATTAAAAATGGTGTATTTTATTAAAATATTTTATTTATTTTGATTAGGCTTACACAATTTTAGGGCTTAAAAAGCCACCATATTCGTCTTCCAAAGATTGTGGATGGTCCCAATGGTATAATGTCATTGAAGGTTGTATATCTGCATGTTTAATAGACCATACGATCATTTTTATTGTCTTAGTTATAAGCACAACTTTAATTTAATTAGAGACAGTTAATTTTCCTAGTAAATTAATGATCTTACTATTAGCTAGAAGTTCGTCGATAAGATCATTGTAGAACTGTACACCTTCTTTGTTTACTCCATCCTTAAGCTTTCCACCTATACATAATTGGGAATTTACGACATAAATAACTTATAAAAAAATCAATCAATAAAACCAAAGACTTACTGGGAATTAATCTGGCCCACGAGATTGAAAATCTGAAAGCGTCCATGTTTAGATCCTTCATCAACTTGATGTCATCCTGTTTTTTTTTGTTTGTTTGTTTGTTTGTCATATAATAAAACAATATAATATTAATCAACCAAAGCAAAAACGATAACTATATACAAGTCCAAATACAACGTACCAAATTTCAAGAAAGTAAATTAACTTATATGAAAAGTTATTTTCATTTTGACTTATTTATTGGTAAAATTTTCAATTTTGACTTGATACTACAAACAAGGAAAAACATGAATTTTTTTAGTTTAATTAACACGATATGATAGTTTGATTTAGCTTTAGATAACAAAAAATGATAATAGCCTATTGATACATATGTTTAAAAAGAGACTGGTTATTGATAGTACCTTATAACGGTGATAAAAATCGATTGCTACATCTGCGTTATGCATTTTGGTCCTCTCTGCAGTCAAAAGATTTTAGTATTTAGTCAAATAATTAAATGAACTATGGTCTTGTTGGTACGTATAAGAGTGTTAATCAAATCCAGGCCGCAAATTATGGTTTTGTCCAATGGTTTTGGGACAAAACCTGGGTAAGTGCGGCTGAAGTGGTCCCATATAGCTGGGGACTTTCCACCTTCAGCTGTTGCTCCTTCGTACTACGTAACCAAAAACAAAATAAAGAACATTAATTAAAGATTTTATACTGACAAAACATATAATCTTTATTCTATAGACGTCAGCAACTAAAATAGTTGATTTTCCTCGTAGTTACAATTGAAACTTGAACAGCCTTTTTTCTCATTCAAATCCATCGTGGCAGATGTGTTACGATTAAAGATTAGTTAACTTGATTTTTATAACGAAAAAATAGAGGGCAAATGTTTTGTAATGTAGATTCAAATCATTTTTCAGTCTACAAAGATAATAAAATAACGTTCAAACTATTTGTTTTACTTTAGTATAACCTCTATAGATTGTGATCCTGAATAGTATCGGAAAGATGAAATCATTGAGCGTCAAAAAGTTATTTAACTGCTAAAACTACAGAAAACTTCAGAGGAATTTTATCCTTAGAATATTGAATAAACATAATGATATTATAAAATTGTGATTTTATAACTATATTGATTTGATAAAATCACATAACATTTTACCCATAAAAAAAAATCACCTGATACGCAGAAGCAGCCGTTCCAAAAATGAAACCATCAGGAAAACTATGACGATCTAGTATACGAGAATCAATTCTCACTGCAAACAATGATATGATCGAAAGGATGATGAAAAAACATGATCCCCTAGCCATTTTAATAGATACCTCTCTCTCTAGCTCTCTTATTTATTTTTGGTTTGGTCTTTTTGTTTTGAGATTTCAAAGTGGTGTATTGAAGAGAGATTTACTCGATCTTGTCTTTCTTATATAGAGATTTTCCTCGTCCGGTAATAGACTAATAGACGTCATCTACGTGGAAATGTTTGGACATATATATCATATATAGATAGAGAGATAACTAATAGTATTTTTCTAATATATATTCCCGGATATTTCTTTCCAGTTCTAGACTATTATTCAAAAGGGGTCATGAATCATGATATTCCATTTTGGGTTCTTAGATTTTACTAACTTTAGTACTATCAACTATATGTCAGGAGCTTTTTTGTCCATCGTCATCTATGAATGTGCCCGTGATCATGCTCACGTTCACCATTT
This sequence comes from Moricandia moricandioides, assembly GCA_905132885.1. Classification (NCBI taxonomy): domain Eukaryota; kingdom Viridiplantae; phylum Streptophyta; class Magnoliopsida; order Brassicales; family Brassicaceae; genus Moricandia; species Moricandia moricandioides. The sequence continues at coordinate 48,653 of CAJHQQ010000315.1, read as the reverse complement.
ATCTAACTCTGTACTTGTTCATGATTACTGCTCATGATTTAGCTCTCTATGCATATGCCATATGGGTCTAAACTGATGTTGGTGTTGAATGTGGTTCAAAATCGTGGCTTCGTTCACCGTTAACATAGCGAAGAAGAAAAAAACATATCCTGCGAAGACTGCATGTATTTCGAGGTATGGTTACACTTTCACGTGTAATGTTCCATACTTCTTCACGCGCTAAGCATAACCTACACCATTTTGGATTTTATAAAATTTTATTTTTGTGCTTGAGTGTTAATCTTATCTTGAACTTTTTTTTTGGTCAAAATAATACCCTGTAATTTAGTATTTCCAATTTTAGTGGATGTATTCTTTAAGAAACATATCCATGAAATTTTGACTGTTGATTCATATATGTAAATATATAAAGACCCAATTGTGTAATAGGAAAAATATTACAGTATGTAATTGCAAATACTTTAATTTGATAAATAGTACGTGTCCAAAAACCATGCTATCATTTTAGTTTTATTGCCTATTTCACAGAAACTAGTTTTTATTATATCCCTCCACGTATGGTGGAAACTGGAGTCGAACTCTGATCCGTTCCCTTTAGTGCCAAAGATACACGGGGGAGCGTAGCTACTAGCCTGTTGGATCTCAGTATGATAGATAGGATATGACTTAAAACTTAGAATGAACAAACCTTCATGATTTTTAATTCTTACTAGTCTTTGACCTGTGCGTCCGCACGGGTATTATTTGTATAAATGTCAAATAATTTAATTAATTTTTTGATATAACTGTATATATGACTGAGACTTAATATTCGATATTCGATATCTGTTATCCGATCCGGGATCTCATCCGCTTCGAAAAACGGATATTTGGGGATCCTGATAGTGACTTTACGGATTCGACTGATATATGTACAAATTTGGATAGTAAAATTTAGGTCTGGATATTCCGATCCAAATATAAATAATTAAAATTTAATTTAGTTATATATGTATATTATATATACTTTATATAAAATAACTAAAATTTTAATTTTATTAAATTTTACTGATTTTTAAGTTTTTAAATAATAATTTTAAATACACTACATAGATGGTTAATAGTTATTTTTAATTTAAAAAACAGGTCCGGATATTCGCGTGCATTCAGATTTTATTCCGAATATCCTAACCCCGAATATCCGGATCCAGATAAAAATTTTACGAATTCGACGAATGCATATCTGAATCCGTATATCCTAAAATACCTCAGACATTCGATACATCCTAGACCTAATTGTGCATATGAATTATATGGTGATTAAAATTTTTAAATTTATAAATTATATAAGTTATTCTTATTAGATATATATAGTACAAATAAATAATACATTGTATTTGTTTTTATATATAACCATTTATAATAAATATTAGTATGCATTTTTAGTCACTAAATTGTTATGGAAAGTTAAATGATTTTGTTATTATAAATGAATAAGTTCAAATTATAATCAAAATTATTAACATTATTTTATTTATAATTCAAATATTGTTGGGTAGCTTATATGAATGAATAAAAAAAACTAATTTAATGCTATATATATATATATATATATATATATATATATATGTAACTCTATTTTTATTATAAAAATTTGGAAACACATATACACTTTTTTATGAGATCTTCAATTATAATAACAAAAGTTGCTAACGGGCTTAGCCCATATTTATTTTTTTCTTGTTAAAATTAGTGTTTGGATGCGTGGATAATATCAGTGACATTACTTGTAAATATTAGGTAAAAATAATGGTTATTTTTCATTTGTACTTGAATTTTAATAGATTAGATAAATCATAGTATCTTAATTGGATACTGGACCGTCGTATTCTAGATATCTGATTACAAATTCATTGAATTTGAGCATGTAATTAGTAATGCAAAAAAAAACAATGATGTGATATCTTTTTTTCCCTTTTTACTGACTGGATACTATATTGTATGGAAATAGTTATCTTTGAGGATTATGACACGAGAAATATAAGTTTCACCCAAAAATGAAGAAAAACAGATATGAGCAATAGTCCTTATCACATCCTACATAAAGGAGATGAGAACAATTATTTGGCAGTGACATGTTTTGCTTTTTAGAAAATTATATATTTTTATAGGAGCAACTAAATCTCAACATAAGGAGATGGGCTTATATTTATACTTTCTTACTCATTTTCGAATAGATATCCTTACTAAATTATTATTATTATCTTTTAAAATAAGAATTTCTTATAAAAGTTGAATACATAAAGTTCTATATTACTAGTAAATTGAACCAATAAGATATAAAAACAAAGTGTATGATAGTATAGTTTATATCATTCGTAATCTTCAAATTTTTATTAAATATGGTAGGGCCATTCCTCACACGATGATTTTTCTTTTGATGATGCATGAATCCTATTCCTAAGATACATGAAACCCAAAACAAAGTCTAATAACAAAAACAGTCGATGTAAAGAAACAGTTTCATCAAACATCTAAACCAAAGTGAAACAGAAAAAACGCTAGAAACATTGAAGGATACAATTAAACTAACACATAGGAAAAACATCCTTCCAGGTGAATGCACGATATGTTTTTATCAAAAAATGCAAACGACAGTTGTAGGAAAAAAATATTATACTAAGATTGGATAGAATTTTGTTTTTTCACGAAATGTTAAGTTAATTTTCGTACGAAAAATGATCATGTCTATGAAAGAAAAAAAATAAAATAGTATTCAAAATTTTTTATGACATGTTCAGTTATCAAGAACGAGATGAGAACATCAACTACAAATTGACCCGGATGTTTGTAGTTGTCTTTATATGTTTTACTTTAATTCTTTCGTCAACAAGGATGTTTTAGCTCTATATAATAATCATAAAATTTCATGGATAGGAATATAAACAATTAAATCAGGAGTGACACATCAATAAATCCGAATAATAACACAGTGCCAAGTGCCAATTGTTTACATTAATAGTAAATACAAATTATTTGAGTATAACATAGTGAAAGAAAAAAAAAACATAGTGAACAAAAACATTTATCAACGAGACTATTTTCTTACGGTATGTTTATTGCATGTCTCTTAACATGGGATTCTTAATTTTTAACTAAAAAAATTTAAGAACCGTCTCTTAAATAAGAGACATATCTTAACTGAAAAATAGAAAAAAAAAAGTTAAATTATAAATTAAGAACCACACCCTAAAGAGATTCAGGATAAACATGACCTTAGTTGGGGAACTAGTTAAAAAGACTTGTGTGCTTTACTTTCTCACGATTACATCTTCGAGTTTGTGGATCTTAGAACGATTCCTAATCTACATAGAAATATAGAATCTTAAGAGCTTTCAGATTTCATTGTACTAAAATAAGTAAATCTAGATTTTTAGAAATGTTTGGAACTTAAGAAACCCTGAATTGCCTATATATATTGAATAAATGTTAAATTTATTTCAAGATAGAATTTTTTTTTACAATAGATGTGCCATTGTTTACTTAAAACTTTGAATTGTTTGAGAACCAAACTCTCATAACTTTGCTGTATCTTCTATTAGCACAACCTTAGAGATTCTATATGACTTTGGACTTGCTTGTCAATATACTTGACGATATGAGTTGGGTTTTGTAGGGATTTACCATGTCTCCTGCCGTTTCTCTCTGGAAGTAATACTTTTAACTATTTTTCAATATTAAAATGTAGTAACAATGTAACATTCAAACATGGCATGCCTCTTATTTAATGTACATTGACAAGGAACGGTGCGTGTTACATGTGCACAACAAATAGAAGAATACAAATGGCTCGTGACTTATTAAATAACAGCCACCTGCTGCCTTGTCTCATTGTACTCTCCCTTCAACAATCTCCTAAACCACTTAGCTGATTTCTTCAGATACCTCTTACGCCCATCTTCAAAGTCCACAAACACTAATCCGAACCGGACCGTGTATCCTTCTGACCATTCGAAATTGTCCATCAACGACCATGCAAAATATCCTTTCACATTCACCCCCATCCTATAATTTTATGTAAAAATAAAGTTTTCAAATACTAATACGGTTCTGATTACACTATAGTGTTGGCATAGATATAATAACATGGAAACGTGAATGCAAACAAACAATTGAAACCATGTTATGTTTATATATGTGATCTGAAAAGGGAGAGCTTACAAGATTGCGTCGCTCACCATCTTAAGATGGTGAGCGTAGTAGTCAATCCTCAAGTCGTCATTAAGAAAGACTTCTCCAATGCTAACTTCATCCACTCCTACATGATTTAAGAAAGAGACGAGAACAAAGTAAATATTAGTCTTAACTGGTTAATGGTTCTAAACGTTCATGGGAAAATTTCAAATTTATCACAAGTTTAATATCATTTTTTAAATTTACCATCAATAAATGATTATTTTCAAAAATATCATATTTTTATTATGAAAATAACTTAAACTAATTATTTTAACTATTTATAAAACATTAAGAAACTCAACTTTATTTCTTTAACATTAAATCCTAAACAATAATCACTAAAGTGTAAACACAAATGTTAATATATTTTTGATTGAAAGTATTTTTGAAAAATAATACTTAGTAGTTTCTTAAAATTCATTTATTTTAAAGATAGATTTTCTAGATGTTATAGATTTACCGTTTTCTGTTATGTACAAGGCGGGATCATTGAATTTGATTTTCGCGTGTAGTAGAAGATCACGAATACCCTCGGGGTATATCAAAAGCCAATCCGACCCAGCCTGAAGATAAATCACTATTTTTCAGTGTCTAAAACTCACACATTTAAGACTACTGAATGTAAAAAGTAAAAAAAATAACTGATAACATTATATTTTTATCCAAATTTGAAGCGATATATATATTCTGGAATATTAACTAAGACCAACCGGTAAATCTTTATTTCACTGTTAAGATTTATCTAAATTTCTTGACTAATTAAGGTGAATAGAATAATCGTACCGTTGGACCGATAGGCACTCCATTTCGCTCCCCTAATACAATATAGAAAATATTATATGACGAATGTAAAATTTCGATATTAATTCTTGAAAATGGTAAATTCATAAAGTAAAAAAGAAGACCATGTGGTTCACGTACGGACCTACGATGCTGACGCAAGAATCGGTGTCCATGGTGATGTTTTCAGTTGCACACGGCACATCTTTGACGTAAGAAGATGAGTAGTAGTTAAGGCCAACAAAGTCATAGGATCCTTTGAGCATGGAGGACTCTTCTGGTGTGAATGTAGGAAGACGACCGTCTTTCACATAATTGACCATGTCGTCTGGGTATTTACCATAGACAATTGGCTCAAAGAAGTAGTCAAGGGTGAATGCCGTGGCTCGAGCCGCGGCTAATTTGTCAGCATGTGAATCTGAGTAAGGATAGTGCCACGCTGTATTCAAGGCGATACCAATTTTACCTTTCTGAATTGCCTGTAAACATTTCCAAAATTAAGAGCAAAACGCAGTCACAATTAATAATAGGTGTTTAGATTCGAGTTTATTGTGGATTTGCAACTTAAAATCAATTGGCGATAAGTGAATTGACCATAACTTTTAATATATTACTTAATGTTCCATTAAATTTTTGATGTAAGATGTTTTATCCCTAATATCCTACTCGAGATAGTGACTTTTATTAATTAGAAATCTCAAAAATTTAGGACACTTATACTCGGCCGAACGAGTCAAGTACGACAGTTATATTCAGTCAGATACTTAAATACGACTTTTATATCCGGTCGGATAGGATTATATTAATTAGGGGTTTAGAGTATTTGGGATATGAGCTCTGATACAATGTTAAATTCATGCTTATTATGAGCTTCCAACTTAAAATCAATTGACAATAAATTTATCCTAACCTTTTATATATTATTTAATATCCGATTAAATTTCCGAAGTGTGATGCATATCCCTAATAATAACATAATAAACCACTGTTTAATAACGGTCCAACTAAGAAAATAATACTTTTTACTGCGGTAAAAAAAAAGTAAAAACAGAGTGAGCGACTTGGAACATAAATAAAACAACAAAGGGAACAAGCAAGTGATGTCTAGTTAGGAAACAAGGCAAACATACCTGGTATTTTTCTCTGTAGACTTTGACGGCGGCTCCATGAGCAAGGAGGAAGTTATGGCCGACGATGTAAGGCTCAGTGGCTGCATCACCACCAAAGCATTTAGGATTAGTGAAACTGGAACACCTTCCAGGTGCCTTTTCACCAGTTGTATAACCTTCATGTACCACAGTAAATGGCTCGTTTAGTGTCGTCCAATGCTTCACTCTATCTCCAAACTTCTGGAAACAGAGTTCTGCATAGTCCCGGAAATCATTCCTGTTTATTAGCAAAAGATCAACAACAACAAGCAAAAATAATCATTTCCTTAAATCTTTGTGACGTGGCTAGTGTCAAATGAATGAGTTACACAATCTCTGCTCCGAGGAAGCCACCGTAAGCATGTTCTAGTGCCTCTGGCAAGTCCCAGTGAAAGATTGTGACATATGGCTTCACTCCTAACACATTTACAACACGACACAAACAAAAATAAACATTAAATGTCGTTCTTGGACGAATCTTGACAATTTTCAAGAACTTAAAAATCACACCAAGATTCCACCAAGAACTGAGAAATAGAAAATCATTAATTACCTTTAGACAGAAGTAGATTAATTAAGTTGTTGTAATAGTCGATTCCAGCCTGGTTAATACCTCCCTTTAGGTCTCCACCTGACATACAAAATAAATATCAATACCTAATCCACTGATGAATATTAAAACTCTTTGAAAGGATTGATGACAAAATGTATAAAAAACTCATTGGAAGGATTTGTTCAGACCTACTCCACTTGTTTCAAAATAATGCATATTTTAAAATTTTCACAAATATTAGTATAACATATTAAATCTCACTTATAAATGTATAATGTTTTGTGATTATATTTTTCATAATTTTAAACCAATAAAAATTTAATAAATGTAATTAAATTTTTTGAGATTTGAAATTAAAGAAAAACATGCATTAAAAATACAATTTTTTTTCTTACGAGGCAAAATCCGAGACCAGGAGATAGAGAATCGGTAAGCATCGAAGCCAATTTGATGCAGCAAATTCACATCCTCCTGGTTTTCCAAAAAAAAAAAAAAAGATTTTATGAATAAATGTAATGTTTAGTTGACCTTTTGTTGCGTTGAGAAGGCAATACCTTGTAAAGATTATAAGAATCATCAGCAATGGACCCATTGGTACCATCCTTTATCTTCTCTGAAAAGAAGACAAAATAAATAATTTAATTTCAAGAAAAATGATCAAATAATGTTCAATTGTTCATCATCAACCCTTCTTTCATATGAACACCAATGTAAAAATCAAGAAACAGGAAACTACATCTCAATTTAGGATTTCTAATCAAGATGTAATAAAAAAAAAACCTGGGAATTTTTCAGAGAAGGTGTCCCAGATACTTGGTCCTCTACCATCTTCATGAGCAGCACCTTCACACTACAAATCTGGAAAATGTTAACAAAAAGATAAAATAAAAAAAAATACTAATTATCTATATATAGTAAGAACTAAACCTGATAGGCAGAAGTGGCAGATCCAAAAATAAAATCTTCTGGAAAGTCATTTCTTCTTAATTTAGGTGTTGAAGAGTGGTTCTTGGCGAAAACTCCAATGCAGATCGAAGAAACGAGCAACAGTAAAAGGAAATATTTACTTCTCATTTTTTTTGGTTGTGTAAAACTTAAAACAGAAATGGAAATGTTTAGATTTTTGTAATAATGTTGTATCTATAGATATGGTTAGTTGGAGGAGAAAGATAGTGTACCAAAGAACAATAGTTTTTTTTTTAGCTAATTGTTTGTATTTATATACGTTTTCCAGTTGTTCAAGAAACCTTATCCTACAAAATCTTAAACTAATCAAAATCTGAGTCATCATCACAGACATAAGTTATTGTAAAGCTAAGACGTGAGAATTGAGAAGACTTTTTTTTTTATTAATCAAAGGTATCCAACGGTCAAGATCCAACCAACTAATTGCATGAACATTTACACACCATTAATATGTGAATCTGATTGCTTTATGTAGAAGTTAGAGATTCACGCTATATAAAAAGTTAATAATTTAGTATTGTAGTGTGATATATCAATCCCTAATCTAAATCATTATAGCAACTTTTCATTTAGTGAAAATTATTAAACCATTACAATATGGTTGTGAAGACATTTATTACTAAAAAGCCTTTCTTATATAAGCTTGTGATAAGCGATAACGATGATCATTTTCAACAGAAAGAAAAAGACGTTGCCAATTTCAGGCATTTTCAGAAATTATAATACATTAGTACATTATTTTTGATTTTTCTGCGCTTTAATTTTGGTTTGGTCTCATAATCTGAAAAATGTAAATTTCGTATATAAATTCGCTTTGTAAGGGGGTCTTTGTTGCGTGAAGTGGGTGGACACCGTCAGGGAAAAAAATATATATTTCAACATAAAACTGTCGTTATCATGTCTTTCCATATTTTGTAATAATGCATATTTTATAATAAACTAAATATTTTTTTAAAAAAACTACTTTTCAAAATCGTGTTTATATATGTTAATCGTCAAAAGTTTGACTTAACAATTTATTTATCAAAATAATATCATTTTGGATAAATTTTGTAAATTAAAATATGTTACTTATGAAGTTCACACACTAAAATACAAATAAAAACATTTTAACCACTAAACCAAGTAACCTTTTTAAAGTTAAATTGAAATATTGGTAAAACTCAATTTGTACCGTCGTCATTATTTTAGTCAGCGTAAAATATTGGTAAAACTCAATTTGGCCAAAGTAGATCACATGATTGAAAATTTTGAAACTTTCTTGAATCCACTTCTGAAGTGTTAATGTGATATATTAATACGGAAAACTTCAGGTTTGTCGTTGTATTTTTATTATTTATGCTCATGTATTATTAGTTGAGATTTCATGAGATTTTTTGTGTTAATTTAGATGATTGTAATCTACAGTGCAATATTAGTTGGCTTTTATTTAAACCAGTTGTATTATAAACATTATTTAAGCATTGCTTAAATCATGGTCAGGTAAGCATTAATGATGCTTAGAAAAAAATAATGATTTTTTATTATTTATGTATTTATGCGTAAAAATTTTAATCATTACTCTCTCCGTTTCATATTAAGTGTCGTTTTAGAAAAAAAATTTTGTTACAAAATAAGTGTCGTTTTTGACTTTTGATGCAAAAATTATTATTTTTATGTTGTATTTTATTTTTCTATTGGTTGAAATATGGTTAGGTGTATATGTAGTTGTGTTTTTATATAGAAAATATGCAAAATTAATTGTTTTCTTAATCCGTGTGTAAAAATCTAAAATGACATTTATAATGAAGTAGAGGTAGTATATATTGTGATACAGTAGTGAGTATTAAATAACTTCAATAATTGCCTTTTTAGTCGACAAAAGTAAGTAGGTGTTCTTAGATACATTGAAGTAACGGCCCAAGTCTAATCATACTATGAAGCCCATTGTATACTTGGTATCACAAAGAATCAGACATATTAGCCCATTTTTGCTTTTCAACTTTTAGCCCATCTTTTCCAAAAAAATTGCCTTATCCATAAAAGTGTTCAATCCTCTTTAAAGAATGTCGAAGAACACTATTTGTTCAACAGAAAAAGATACGTATATGTTTCGTCGCTTACCATTGTACTAAACACTATTTATTTAAACTTTTATATTATTTCAATTGATTTAAATCATAGAATGATAGTAAACAAAGAAGACTTCAAAAGGAACGAAGTTTTATAGCTATTTTGCTTTGTTTCAAAGCTATAAAACAGAATAAATCTAGAAAAATAGTTCGAGGGCCTTTGAAGATTCAGACATCTTAGGAATGAAACATGAAGCTGAACCAGTTGCAAGCAAGAACCTCTTCTTCTTCGTTGCAGGCTTCAACAAGTACTCTTCTTTCTCAGATTCCTCAATCTCTTCTTCTCTCTTCAAGAACTCTTTGAACCACATGGCAGACATTTTTGGAAAACGTTTTAGCCCGTTGTTGTAGTCAACGTAGAAGAGTCCATATCGGACTCCATAGCCAGCGTTCCACTCACAGTTGTCTAGTAAGGACCAGGCAAAGTATCCTTCAACTTCAACTCCATCCTCCCTAAACAACAACAAAAAAAACATTTATCATCAGTAAGAAGCTAAGTATATGATTCCAATACAGTTTCTTGTGAGTCAAGAAACTTACTGGATGGCTTGTTGGATGCTTTGGAGATGTTTCTTGTGATACTCTGTCCTTTGAAGATCCATCAAGTTAGATAGCTTTGGTTTTTTCTCATAATCCATATCACAATGTCCTGAACAATTTTAACAAGTAGAGAGAGTTAGTAAACCATTTTTCATGAAAAAAAATGAGTAAAAAAATCTTGGAAGAGATTAGTAAAAAGTTATTACCGTTTTCAGTGATTATGAACTTAGGGCTTTCATATTTATTTTTAGCATAGTTTAAAAACTTTCGAAGCCCTTGTGGGTATAGAAAGTCCCATTCAGAACCACCTCTCACTCCCAATGTCTGTCCTGCTTTGTTTTGTTCTGTTCCAATAGAAATAAAACTTGTGAGACAAAGCCTTATGAAACTAGTAATTAACCCTAAGTTGCTTGTGAGCCAAGAAATGAATAAAGCCCTATATTGATATAATACGAGTAAGTATTATGTAAAAGTATACTTACTTCTCCATTCGATACGTGCGTCTGATCTCCAATTTGGAGTATTATGGTCCACTTCAGGAATATTTTTAACGTAGAAAGCACTGTAATAATTCACTCCAACGAAGTCAAAAGATCCCCTTAGCTTCTTGGATTGTGCTGCGGTAAATGAAGGTAATCTTTTTCCGATGGAATTTTTTCATCACTTCAGGGTAATCTCCGTACACAGTTGGATCCATATGCCTGTTTATTAAAGAAAAATCCCAAAAAAAAAATTAACAAAAAATGTATGGTGTATATATATATATTCTCATGTCAAGAACGTGTATGTGTGTGTTATATTTATAGAAAAAAAACACTAACCATCCGAACATGAACTCCATGGCACGTTCACATGCTTCTTTGTCCTCAGGGCAGTTCGAGTCATAAGGCTCAAACCACACGGGACAATGCGCGATACCAATCTTGCCATCTTTACACTGGGATTCAGACAAAAGCAATTTATATTGTCAATAAATATGTTTTATCAAAGACTTAAAGTGCTTTAAAATGAAAAAAAAATGTATTGGATCCTTACTTTGGGATTGTTTCTGAAGACTTCCACGGCTTCTGCGTGAGCCAGAAGTAGATTATGACTAACGGTATAGACCTCGAGGCCAGATTGTCCAGCCAGAGCTGCTTCATTCATGTACTTGGAGGCACGTCCTGGCGCTTTTCTTCCTGTGTCATAGCCACCAATGCTATAGACCCATGGCTCGTTTAGTGTAACCCACAACTTCACACGGTCTCCAAATTCTTCGAAACATAAGGCCGCAAAATCTTTGAAGTCATCACTGCAAGATGGTTGATTATGTATGCATATTAGAGACATATTGATTCGAAATATATGGTTAGAAAGTAGTGTACATTCTTTTTTTAATCACTTACACAGCTTGTTCGCTTAGGAATCCGTTGTATTCATCTTCAAGAGCTTGAGGAGTATCCCAATGAAATAAAGTAGCGAGAGGTGTGATTCCTGTTTATACATATGTATAATTAATCACGTTAGAATATATCAATATAGAAGATTAACTTCATTTATATTTGTAAGATAGAATAGTTAAATACCGTTGGCTAGGAGTTCATCGATGAGATCGTTATAGAAATTGATTCCGTCTTGGTTCACTCCCTTGCTTTTCTTTCCAACTATTTAAAAAACAAGGATTAAATCTCTATTGAATTGTTTTAAAACTTACTTATTAATATGTTTAGTTAAGGAACATGTTGTTTATATAACGTTCAAAAAAAAACATGTTGCTTATATATATATGAGTTAAGAACTTACGAGGCAAAATACGAGGCCAAGAGATAGAGAATCTGAAAGCATCCATGTTAATATCCTTCATTCTCTGGACGTCTTCCTTGTAATGGTTATAGAACTCGACCGCTTGGTCCGCATTAGAATAGCAATTTCTCTCTGCAAAAGTTTCATTTTCTTATGTTAGTTTCACGTATATATCATAATAAACTACTATTCATTATATTTGAAAAAAAATAAAATAAGATAAATTAGGTTTTGTATATACAAACCTGGATATTTGCGAACAAATGTGTCCCAAACACTTTCTCCACGAGGAGCTTCGTTTATGGCTCCTTCATATTGGTAAGCAGATGAGGCTGTCCCAAAGAGGAAACCCTCCGGAAAGTCAGAACGGCCGAAAGAGTTTTTCTTCGAGAAAGTGTTCCTCTTTCTATAAATATTATGTAAATAAAAATTAGAAAATGTTTTTTTCCAAAGATAAAACTTATTTGAAGAGCCTCGTGGTTGTATTACTTACTGCGTCATTGTTTATAAAAGATTTATAAGCTGTTTTAGTCTTTTGGAGAGAAACCTTTTAAATCTGCATAGAAATATACATACGATTATGAGCTAAAAGATAGTGAAAAAAAAACATTTACAAAACTTTGATATATAATAGGAGAATATTATACCGATTGGAAGATCCTTTAAATCGAATGGAGCTGGTTATATTTGTCTAATTAAGAATGGAATGAAATGATTTGTTTAGTTCTTGCAAAAGAAATAAATGAATGAATCTTTTTTTTTTCTTAAAGAAAGAATGTAGAGATTGTTGAGTTGTGAGAGAAGTGATGAGATATGTGAAGGTATATATAGGCAAAGAGATTTGCAAAAATTTATGCGCAAGAACGTAGAAAATTCATAGTTTAGTCAAAATAGTTGCCACTATTACATTCTGACCCGACTTATCATTGATTTTTATGGGTCAAATAATCTGCTCCAAAGTTTCAAAAAATAATAATAATAATAATAATACTCCAACAAATAGAAGAATAAAAAAAAAGTGAAGTAAAATAATAGTGGTCGCTATTCGCTTGCGGTCTTGCGCCGTGCCATATTGAACCAACTAGGTTACACCTATCTTGACTTCTACTATGAAAAGAGACATTAATTAATATACAGCGCCGGGCAGATTACTTTGCTATAGGGGGGCCTTTCTTTTAAGTGACTGGTTTTAATTTCCAAATTTTGACATATCTAAAAGAAAATTCACAAAAAAAATATATTTAATCTCGAAGATTTTTTTTTTTTTTGTAAATCTATTAAATCTCAAAGATGCAGTTGCCATTTTCCAAATTTGATAATAAAATACATATATTTGGATTCTTTTAATATTAAGTATTATAAATTGATGAATGGCTTTCATTCAAATTTCATTTTTTTCTTCTTCTTGAGTTTTGCCTCTTTTCATTTTCAAAAATAATTACCAAACTAAAATCAGATTTAGAATGGACTAGCTAGTTTGATATGTGGTTGGTTCATTGTGATTTATATGCGTGATGTTAAATTATATCGACCATTCTAAAAAATACTTTTAACTATGGTCTAGTTGGGTTTTCTAATATTTTGATTTTTAACCAAATAAAATGTTATTTAAATTTTTATACTTTTATTTTAGACTGCTCATTAAAGACTTAATTTTTCTGATTTCCAAACAACTTATTTATAAATATGTAAAAATGCTCATTTTGTATTGTGGTGTGTCATAATCCGAAGTAATAAAGTTACAGCTAATAGGTTTATTTGATGTTATCCGTTTCGTGATAATTGAAATGACAAATTTTCATAGAAAATATAACATACAAACGTACATTTCCTTCACAACAATAGTTGTTCGTTTCATTATCACACTTTTTATAGCAAGTTATAACATACAAATGTGTATTTCCTTCATAACAAAATTGTAATTGTTCAATACTAAATAAAATAAGAATGTCATTAACATTTTATCATTTATTTAGTTTTCTTTTTCTTTCTAAACATCTGAGATGCTTTCATTAATGAGAACCAGCCACAAAGTAACCCTCGTCAATTACATTTGGAATTAAGTTAGGCACATAACATAATAGTGATAAATATATAATACGACTACATTATACACCATTTGTTTCAAAAAAATATTGAAATGATAAATTCACATATATGTATATATATATATTAAATTCTAAATGTAAACGCATTATTATTCGTGATTAACTATTTTTATAATTTTAGTCAATATAAATTTAATAAACACAATTTTGAAGTATATATTTTACCATAATTACATAATAATAATAATGCATTAAAACGCAAAAATATATTTTTAAAATAAATATATCTGTAAAACATATATTATTGAAAAGGATGGAGTAGTCGTTTAACTTTGCTACTTTCCAATTCACAATTTTGGAACATATATATACTATGTTGTATCCCATTATCATTTGGGATCAATAGTAAGTAGTGTTTTTCTTTGCTTAACCAATAAAAAATAGTGTAAAAACGTGATCGCTATTTTTTTGGTTATAGAGAATCAACGTGGTGTAGATGTAACATTGCATCGCGCATGTGAACGTATGTACCCCCAGATCCCAATTGCTTAAAAATAACAAGGAAATGGAAACTGGCTTTGTAGACTTGCGTTAAGAAAATTATTTTTATGTTAACCTCAGTCTATAGTTTTTTTTTGTCAAAAAGTTGAGCAAAGACTTGGACTTTATATGGTTTTAAAAACATCTGCACATTTTAAGTCAATATAATGACTTAGTAATTAATTGACTGGGATGAATCTTATACCAATAAATTATAACAAGGACTTTTCATCACGTGTCATAATTTCACATTGTTAACGAGGTGGAAACTGGAAAAGTATGCACTCTTCCGTATCAAATTTCTCTGTTTCTTTTTTAAAAAAAAAATACAAACTATGACTGACTCTTACGACTAGCAACTTACTTCCAAAAAGAACGTGAGACTAGCTAGATTATAAAAAATCTAAAATATAGACTAGTTTACTAATAATTCTGCATATATAGTCTATATCAACATGTGATCGATTCGTCAGGGTAGGACGTTCGTACGCACGTACGTAGATGATGATTACACAATCTATGGTAGACTTAATCAACCAATTAACGTGAATGCCATCTAAACTTTTCTTTTTATATGGGGGCCATGTGATTTTTTCCGGACAAATAAATAATGGACCTGTAATTTTTCTGAAGAAACAAAATAATAACATTTTAGAACAGTCAGATGAAAAGCCTATTATGTTACTATATACGTAAATAAATCTCGATTTAGAAAAATAAACAGCTCATTTGTTGTTCCCATTAGCTCATTGCTTAAGCATGCATGGTAGATAGAATTAACGGACGTATAAAAACCTACTAGTATTATATTAGATTTATTATTATTTGTTGGAAAATAAACAAATAACTCGTGTGATTATTGTTCTCATTGCGTAAGCATGCAGGATAAGCAGACTTAAATAGAAAAATATGCAAAAGAAAAAGGAGGTTAGATCCTACTACATCAAGTTCTTTTTCGAAAACTTATCATTTTGAAGGAAATTACAAAGAAATTAATGACGACTACAATTTCTAATAGTAAACGATATTTTTCATATACTCCCTCAGTTTTAAAATAATACATGTTTTAGGTTTTTCACATTTTTTAATAAAAATATTAAAATTTAATTAATAATGCCTAGTTTTTTGTAATTTTATATTTTTATATTTTTTATATTTCTGAACCAATAAAATTTCAATAAATGCAATTAATATTTTTGAAAATCATAATTTTTTATTATTAGTTGACAAAAATGCATTGAAATATAAAAAATACATCATTTTGAAACAAATTTTTTTTCTAGAATATGTATTTTTTGTAACATAGTGAGTATAATTTATAGATTAATTTCTGGTATGATATTTTTTTCTCTCAATAGTTAGCAAATGTTTTCAAAAGTAATTTTGAAAGATTGTACGTCAGAAAACAATATACCTTTTGTTTCTAAATAATGTAGGTTTTAGCACATTTCACTTGTTTCTAATTGAACAATGTTTTAAATTTTCTATGTATTTTTAATAATAATTGTCAATTTCCAAAAAATATTAATTAACAATTTTAGATTTATTAACTTGCTATTGATTAAAATTTATGAAAAATTATTATATTTTAAAAATTTAATGCATTGATTGTTAAATATTAACTTTTTCTTAATTTGTGTGAAAAAATTAAATATACAATATTTAGAAACAAATAGAGTATATAAAAATGTCAGTTTTATGTTTATCCATATAATTAAAGGTTTATTTGCCAAATAACCAAAAAAAGTGAAATTAGATTTTGAGAGAGAGAGTAGAGAGATAAGAAGAGTAAGTAGAAGAGAAGACATGATTTTGGTTATTTTTGTTAATTTTGATTTTTTTCTTATTCTGTAGGTGCAATTTCTCTATGATTAACGAGTACACATCAAATAAAAAAAAAGTGATATGTGAGCATTAAATTGGTTGTAATTACAAATTTCTTTTACAAAGTGACAACATCACATCAATTGTTTCATCGTTGCCCTCCTTGGTTATCAGATCCATGTACATGTACATCATGTGCAATTATAGATCGCATGCATAGGCATTTGTATAGTAAAATTCCACAAGTTGGATGTACGAAGCCGACATAAAATGGATTAAGCATTAAAAATTGAGTTGAATAGTAAGCTCAAAACAGTCAAGGAAAGTGGTGCCAGTTCCGTGGAACAAACTTTTCAACACTGCCAACCATCTCATTCTCAATGGTAACTCCTTTATTTCGTAGAAACCGCATATATATTTTGGATATTTCGTAACCATGTCCAATAAAATGTGCTATTTTTTTGAAATTCCTAATGCTTTGGACTTTACCTAATAATAATAATAATAATAATTTTGCGAAGTTTGTATATGCATAAACATTTTGCATGCAACCTTTTTAGACGCATTATTAGTGGAATCCAACTTGGCATTTGGAATTTTCGTCGTTTCTTAATACTTCTGTTGTTGTGGTAAAGGGTTTTCTCGATCTTTCTGCAAATTTGATAAATATTGCTATTATATATTGTATTTATTTGATTTAGAAACTGCAAAGTGCCATTATATAGTTTTTCATACAGACTAAACACTTAATAAAAATCCTACTTAGTAACACACTAAATAAATTATCTAATCTAATTCATAAAAAAAACTTTATTTTTTCGAAACTTTACATTAGAAATAAGAAAAAGACATTCGTATAAAACAAAAGAGAATCTGAAAGTTATATATATTCTAGTGAAATGGTTGGACTACTTTAAGTGTTTCTTTAGCTTGTGTGGATACCTAGAAAGCACTGGTAAAATCCAAAGCTAGCACACTTTGCATTTAATTATATTTTTTTCTCAGGCCCAAAATCAATAGAAGGCTAGAACAATTATTAAATTTAACGTTTTGGGCCTTAAATCTTTTGTCATGTATTTTATCAAACTAATCAAGAAAAGTAATGGTCAAAGAAAAACTAAACTGGTAAATTATGAGAATTCTGAAATGATCTATGAATCCTAATGTTTGAGGATTGATGAATATTTTCTGTCATATCAAATGTACAATACTAAACCACAATGAATCAAAATCTATTTCATCTTCTGCTTCTTTTCTTTGGCTGTTGATTGTCTTTCCCTGATTCCCTACCTGCATCAGTCACTTCCTCTGCTTCTTTCTTCGATTGCTTTCGTTTCTTGTTACTATTATTCTCTACCTCGACCTTCTTTTTACCCGTGCTGTTACTCCTCAGCTCCCTCGGTTTCGCTTTACCGTTCTCTTTCTTAACGTTTCCATCACTCTTCTTCTCATCTTTACTCGTTGGAGAGTTCTTTTTTATTCTCTTCAAAAACTCTGCCACACTCTTCTTCTTCTCTGATGCTATCACTGCTCTCTTCTTCTCTGTCTTAGGAGTCTCTTCTTTGCCACCACCATCATCATCATCACTAGATGAATCTGTTTTTTGTTTCTTATTATTTTTGGCTCGTCCCATTTTGGTATCCTTGGCAACAACTTCCACACCCTTGCTCGTTCTCCTCGAGCTTCTTGCAGCAGTAGTAGTCACAGTCTTTTCCTCTGAAACTTCCTTAGTCTTCTTCTCATCTTTTTGTTTAAGAGCAGAGCTCTTCTTCTTGCATGCAACAAGAGGAGGAGCAGACGGTTTCTGTCTAGAAACCGACGGTTCAGCCTTTGTTTTGTTGACACGGTTGATCGATAATCCGTTATTTTTCTTCATTTCGTTAGAGACGAGGGTTCTAAGCTCTTGTGCAGCCATGGATTCTGAGGAAGATGTTGGAAAGAAAACAATGGCGTTTGTGAAGAGAAGCTTGAGGTCTCTGTAAAAAGAGAGACTTGAAGAAACATAAGATCCTTTCTCCATCTTCTTCTCTATTGCTTTAATGTCCAAGTGCTGCCTTATCAATCCCTTGTAATCTTTTGTCACCTGCGAGATGAACACACAAAAAAAACGTCTTTACGTAAATGGGCTTCTGTGTATTAAATGCTTTCAGTGGCCCAATAAAAGTCCAACAAAAAGTCAATAAGTTGACCATATCCTGAAAGACACGTTAAAGCCATGCTTCAACGGGAAACTGCCATGTGTCCTAAGGTCATGTGACCAAATGGTATATGAGGAAAATGTATAATCGAACACACACGGAAACATTCATTTTTGGTATATTGCTACCATATGAAGAATTATATACAATAATAATAATAATAATAATAATAATAGTAATAAAAAACAATGAAGGTTTTTTTTCGAAAAACTGATGCAAAAGTGAATGTTTATTGTATATTTAATAAAATTTATCTGAGTGGTCCCGACCAAATCGGACAATGTGTGGAGAATTTTATTGGTTGTCCTTGAAAATTCTTAAGGGGGAAGAAAGAAAAAGGATACAACAAATCTACCATTATAACATAAAACTATACAAACGAGGTTTTAAATTTTAAGGGGCATATTCCCTCTAATATAATACATATTTTAAACTTTTTACACATATTAAAACATCTAATAAATACATAATTTTGTATAATTATTTTTTTTCATAAATTTAAACTAATAAAAATTAATAAGTGTAATTAAGTTTTTGAAATTTATAATTAATTATTATTATTTGATGAAATACACATTGAAAATGTAAAAAATATTTTTTTTGAAATATATAAACAAAAAGAAAATTATTTTTAAGGTTGGAGTGTAGAAAAACATAGTATAGGTTGACTATATATAGGCCTGATTGCTTGACTATAGCCAACTAATATAACATAGAGACATTTTTATTTTGGAATGAAATCATATTCATTTTAAGAAAATAATATTTCTATTAATAGAATTCAATTTATTAATAGAATATGCTGCAAGTCGTAAAAGGATAGACTATTTTTTACGTTTTAAATCAAGGAGAAAAAATTGATTACCTATAGGAAAATAAGGTAAATTATCTACGTTAAAAATAAAATCAAGGAAAATAACGCAATTTGCTTACCTGGCTCCGTAGCCGAGATTCGAACACTGATCCGCGAGGATGAGACCGAATCAGCTTAATGATTTCAATCAACGGCTGAGATTTATTCCCCGCCGTTTTAATATTACCGCCGCTTCCACCGTGGATACTGTTATCCTCGCCGCTCATGTATTTCGTCGGTCCTCTCCTCGTCCTCTTCCGAGTTCCTGTGGACGTTCCCGACTCACCTAACTCGCCGGAGTGACTCATTCCCGATCTTCTACTAACCGCTCCTTCTTCCTCCGCCTCTGCCGCCGTATGAGAGGGATCTGGATTTCTCGAATTATCTCCGTTTAACCGCTCATGATCGGCGATTTTATCGACGGAGTCCGTCGAGTTAGACTCGTTCATCGACCGTTGGTTAGACTCAGTCGTTTCCCGGTTTAGCCTAACCGGCTCTGTGAGCGATCTAACCGCTTTAGAGTCGTCTTCCAGATCTGGTTTATCGTCACCATCATCTCCGTCGTTCTCCTCCTCTAACCTCTTAACTTTTAACTGAAGCGACCTAATACAAAAAAAAAAATCAAATTAAAAAAAAAAAAACTCAGATCCATCGGCGGAGAAATAGAGAACTCTCCGTACAATATCGACTCGTCGCACCGCTGAACCTCTCGCCGGAGCTCCGCCACACGTAGACTCCGTAACCGCTCGACGATTTCACCGTCGAACCGAAGCTTGAGATCTTGATACTTGAGCCTGCAATCATGACCCGAGGCTTTGAGAGAGCTCCGTGACGCAACCTCCTTAGCGACGGAGTCCCAATCCTTAGAACCGTGACGTTTAACGGCGCATGTTAACAGAAGCTCCTCCCACGTTCCCCATACTTGACTGATCTGGTTACCGTCACCGTTACGATTGTTATTATCAGAACCACTGCAACTGTTAATATTATTAGTATAGTCGTCGTTCATGCCGTTAGATGTTACTGTGTTGTCATCTTCTCCCCTCGTCATCTTCTCCGTTCACTAGCCTAAACCAAATAAACAACAACACGGTCGCAGTTTTTAGGGATATTTTTTTCAATTTTCGACTTTTTATAAAAATATTTGCTTTTGTCTTTTTTTTTTTAAATTAGATTTCGAAACCTTTATATACGAAATGAAAATTATTTTTTTAGGTCTTCCTATTAGCCATTTCTCTCCCTCTTCATATGAAATGATATAAAACCTACGTACAAGATTTTAACCCTCTGCTTTACCCATTCTGTGTATATATAACGGATCAGGTCCAGCCGGGTCGGGTCGGGTCGGGTCGGTGGCTCAAGGAGGAAGGTAGATGTATTTACTGGAATACCCTTGATGGTTTATGGAAATGGAATGTTCGTTTTGATCCTTGTGAATGTGTGGTTTGGGCATGTAATTTATCAAGTTGAAAGAGAGATGGGCTTCTTCAAGCTATGTCTTGGGCATTCAGTGGACCGAACCGGATCCAGTGCTTGGCCACCTAGTAAGAAGTACTATATATTTTTATAAGATGTGAATAATTTTGATATAAAAGTTACAAATAAAGTACACAAGTTGAATATTCGCATTTAATAGACACACGAACGATAAAGTTACAGACAAGGCTTGGTGGGTCTCTCATGACATGGTTTCAATTTTTATATTAATTTAAACCCATCACTAATATTAATCAACTGATATAAGTCACACGCACATACACAAAAGTTGGAAGAGTAGTATTCAAAGACTCCTCTAGTCATATTGTGTTTAGTATGAGACCTTGTACCCGTAGTTTACTCCTTGACTCACGACCAATAAACGCAAATACATGGGTAGGGGGGACTTGACCCTTGAGCCAGTTGATTGACTTGGTTAAAGTTGTGGAATAGAAAAAAATAAAAATAAAATAACAATGTACTTGTTAGAGCAACTCCAATGAATGTTTCTCGCTCTAAAGTTTTCAAAACATAATTTTACGGAAAACTTAATTCAAAATTTGTAGAGAACTTTTGGGTTGGGTTTTGTAAGAGGAAGAGAACATACCTTGACCAACACGGTAGGGATTAACTCCGCGGTTAAAGCGCAATGAAGTTATCGAACCAGTCCATGTTTACATTCTTCGGCCTCTCAAGTGGTAGTCAAGAGCTCGGTCCCATATCAACTGAAACCAAAAGAAAACGACAAGATAAGCTTGAGTTTATTTTGTGATAGATCTAACGATATGTAACTTAATGTGGACTTTCTATAGCAGATTCCAAGACACCTTGAGACGCCAAAAAAGAACCGTGTAGTATCTATATTTTACACACACACAAATGTCATTATATTCAGCTAATAGAAGGTCCAAGACTTGAGACCGAAGCCTTGAAATGGCCGATACCTACCCCTCGGAGAAACACCATTCTTCAAAACTTACACTTGGTCTATATTTTTATCTCAAACAAAACGAATAAACTAAATGAAGGGAACCGTGGAGACTACTTACCGGAGATTCCAAAGTTTTCACGTTCAGTTCAGCGATGAATCGAGAGATAAAGAAATTATTTGCAATCTTGATGAGTGATCACTACTACAGAACCAATCCCAAAACTCGGATTCTTCCTACTAAACCGGAACAATAAACTAAATGACGAGCCGAACCAATGGGGTTATATTCGGTTTAGGTTGGTTCGTCATGGTATTATATACTTTATATCTCATCCAGATTCGAAGCAGTCGCAGCGATTCTAACGCCTAAAATAAAGGCCATTAACAAAAGTAGCTCTTTAGTATTTGCTATTACTAACTCCGTTTCAATTTAGTTGTCACTATAGAAAAAAAATTCGTTTCAAAAAAAAATTGTCATTTTATAATTTCAGTATATAATTTATTAATTTTATATGTTATTCTATTTTTCTATTGGTTGAAATATATAAAAGTAATAATGTTTTTATCAAAAAAATATATAAAATTAAATGTTTTCTTAATATGTATGCACAAATCTAAAACAACACTAAGTAAAGTGAAACAGAGGGAGTATATTAATACTTAGGTCTAATGGACGGTTTTAAATTCTTCTTAATTTCTCCATTACTAAATTAACCATCGAATGATGTAATGCAACTATTAAAAAAGTAATGAAACCTAGCTTTAATGATTATTTACCAAAACATTATATGTCATTTTTATTTTTTTACGACAGTTATCATTATGTCATCCAAATATAAACTGATAATGTTATTGAAACGAGATTGGAACAAATATATCAGACATCAACTGAGAATTCTACTCTATAGCTATCGTGTAAAGATGATGATTTTTTTTACTTTATTTTACTTGATTCCAATAATCATATACCTATGTTTCACGATGAAACAAAACAATGCCATCATCAACAAATCATTCTCGCGTTTTTATATATAGCAACTTGTGCAACGCAAAAGTCAATCACAAATACATCAAAAAGAATAATACACGCACGCGTGAGTACAACGTGTTACACCAATTTTTTAAGCTGAGTTTTTACATAAACTCAAACTTACTTCTCATGGCAAAGTTAAACTCTTCATCATTACATACTTTTTCTTGGCAAAGTTACCCAAAGGGCACCCAAAAAACAATCCAAACATGTGTATATACAATGTGATGATCGTCGTCTCAACTCGGGCATCACGATGGTCAATGTCTCTAACCATGTCTTCTTACATCCCAAGTCGAACGTATGGTTAAGTCATATCAGAACGAACCCTAGATATTAGGGCAAAGTGTGATTACTTTTAGTTATTGCACTTGAAGATCAAACCATTGACTTGAGAATATGTTGTCGTCTTCATCAAGATCAACCAAACCATCTAAATCAAAGTATGTGTTTGTGTTCAAACCTGATCCCCATTCTTCCTTCACCACGTGGCTCCCTATAACACTGTTGACCAGCTCCGCCATATGTTCTTGGCCAGTTTCTTGCGGTGGAAGCGGTGGGGCAGGAATCTTAGCTGTCTTTTTCTTAGAACTGGTTTTGGTGATCTCCGGTTTTCCGGTCAGACTTTGGACGAGTGTACGGAAGTTCTTGACGTCGGTGTTGATGATCTCCGGCGGAAATATATGGACGATACGGATCTTACGCTTGATCTTGGTGATTATTTGGGAGTTCTTGTTCATAGGAACAAAAGTCTTTGAATAATCTCCATATAAGCTTTCATGAGGAAGATGATCAAGATCGTACTCACCCTTCATTAAATTTCTCACCATTTAGACAAAAGAAATTATTTGGTTTTTGTTTGGATTGGATGAGGTTTCTTATATTGTTTTAAAGATATAATATGCAAATGTTTTGGATTATCTGCGCCTGTATATATATACACAAAAAGTTGTGGATGTGACGATAGAATATGGAATTAAATACAATATTATTGTTGGTTGGTCAAAAACTAGGCCTGGGACGTATTATCCGGGATCCGGATTCGATCCGAGATCCGTCCCGTATCCGCTCCGAAAATAGGATATCCGGAGTGTCCGGATCCG
Source organism: Moricandia moricandioides (assembly GCA_905132885.1). Classification (NCBI taxonomy): domain Eukaryota; kingdom Viridiplantae; phylum Streptophyta; class Magnoliopsida; order Brassicales; family Brassicaceae; genus Moricandia; species Moricandia moricandioides. The sequence goes on along the minus strand of CAJHQQ010000315.1, from coordinate 24,555 downwards.
AATCCGGATAGTAAAATTTTGGATCCGTCCAAACCGGATCCGAATCCGGATATCTTAATTTTTAGGTCCGGATACCCGGATCCGGATCCGTGTTTTTAAAATATATTAAATTTTTAATTTTATTAATAATTATATTTGATATATTAGTATTTATACATAAAATAATTTTTGTAATATTATATTTAAATTTTACTAATATTATATGTCATATATATATTCATAAATTTTGTATAAATCTTTAATTTATGTTTTATTTTTATATTTTTTTAAAAAATATATTTTTTTTTTATTTTTTTTACGGATCCGGATCCGAATCCGGATATCCGCGGGTATGACAATATCTACGCGGATATCCGAAGTCCGGATACCCGGAAGACACGGATCCGGATCCGGATACTAAAGTCACGGATCCGGCGAATCCGGATCCGGATATCCTAAAATACCCCGGATATCCGACCCGTCCCACCCCTATCAAAAACATTGATAAGTATAATAAACGTTTATTAACTACAAACTGAATAAGAAAAATACTCAGAAGTGCATACGAAATAGCTATGGACCTGCCCTCCATTACACACATATTTATCCAAGAGAATAATCTGTTTCGTTTACGCTAACGAAATATAATGATTATTAGTTTTCCAACTATCATATTAAAAATCAATTCATAAGCAAAAAAAAAAAAATACATAAAATAGATGACGTGAGCGATGTTTTATTTTATGATTAGCTGTGGTTAACTTGGCTTATCGACTTTACCCTGAGATGCAAATTTGACCTTGTTTTATTTACAAGTCGGCATAACTAATCTTACATGGCTTCTGGAACTAGGGTTTCTTCTACTTGTACATATCTATATACAGAACATTAAAGTAGTTTTTTCAAGGGAATATGAAATTGTTTACTGTATACGGTAAACATCATCTTCTTTTATAGTGATGTATTGTAACGTGGACTTTCATTATTGTATTAGACAAGGATTAGATAAAACCGGCCAAAAAGCTAATTCTATGTTAACTTAATAGACACGATAGACACTCGTCACACGTGATATGTGCTTCAACGATCTGCAAGTGCAAGTCTTTTTGTTTATATTTTTTAATATTGATTCGATTACATTAACTATTCGAGGTTCCAACAAAGATAACAGCCGGTAATCATATGGAGGGGTCATACAATTTCATTAGCCAAACTAGTAAAATATTTAAGGTTTTTTTTTGTTCACTACTTGAATGTTGTATCAATCTGTTAAAGGCCAAATATATTTAATTTCTACAATAGAACATTATTTGACATTAGCGTGTTAAATTGGTTATACAAATTTTATAGAGATTTGACATTTTATGTAAGTATATATATGATAAAAGATATGAAAACATATTCTTCAGTCTTTGTTTAATGTTTATACGCGGGATTGTAGACTTCTATCTCCTCAATCTTCATACTCAAGGAAACAAATAAATAATCTCTACACTAAGAAGTTGAGACCATGTATGTATATACAATTGTGGTGTGGCCAACTAATTCACCCGTTATGGACGGATTAAAGAACCTTACTACAGTCATGCTTGATCACTACACAATTCATTTGACTATCTTATAAATGTCTTAAAAGTTGTACATGGGCTTCATCAAAACCTATAATCCCACCATCTTATTTTTGTAACGGTTGGTGTTTTGTTCTTTGGTATAACCGATTTTTTTTTTGTTTCTTGAAGACAAATACTTCATCAACAATTGTTTGGTTTACTCTTTTTTTTTGTGCGGAGAATTTCATATATACCCTAAGTTTGATATTACTTTGCAAATTTATTTTCAATGAATAACTATTTGCAAAAATACATTAAGTTTTTGATGAAAATAGATTTAGTTAATTTTTAAAAATATTTATAAAAAAATCAGAAATTCAACTTCACCCTTTTAATACTAAACTCTAAACAATAATCACTAAAGTGTAAACCCAAATGTTAATATATTTTTGATAGTATATATTTTTGTAAAGTGATACTTAACATATACTATTTTTGACAAAAATTTTTTCTCTATATATAGGAATGATTAAGAAGCTGAAATCCAAGTGAAACAATTGAAAATTTTGCAGTTAATATCCAAAAAACATGCAAATAAAATAAAACTGAAAATCAAAATATATAGAATGAGATTTTTTTTTGAGATTTGTTTGATCTACATTCCAATGAAAATTGTAGAACAATGATTACCTTTTTTGTCAACCGAACAATCATTACCTCTATTGTTTTATTTAATCAATTATTGCAGGCCCTGATTTGACTAGAAAACCACGAACATAAAAAAAACAACTCTCTGTAAATAATCAAGAACCGATTTTTCTTTGATCAATTTTTTTTATCAAATCAAGAACCGATTAAAAATGCCGAATCTGTAAAATAAACAAGAAAGAACACACGCGCTTTATTTGATTTTGAAATTATTTAAACAAGTACACGCGCCGCCACGTTGCTTCAATCTCTTTCCCTCCGCATAACATTCTCCAAACCCGTAACCGTCCGAGCAAGACTCCGCTCCATCTCCCCCACACCCAATCTCATCTGCTCATGACGACGAGCGAGTCGCCTCAACGCGTTTCTGATTCCAAGCCAATCGTCTTCCTCCTCGTCTCCGTCAACGATCGTCGCCAGATCCGATAATCGGATCCTCATCTCATCCTCTGAACCACCGACGGTTTCAACTTTCTTCGCCGTGGGGAGCTCGAATCGGCAGAGAGGGCACGAGTTGTGATCCGATAGCCAAGGGACGATGCAATCGGAATGGTAGATATGACTACACGGTAGTCTCCGAGCGGATTCTCCGACGGTGAAATCCTCTTTGCAGACGGCGCAGAGCGAGACGGAATCTGGATCGGAGGACGAGATCTGGATCGTGGGAATCGAATCGATATCGGAAGACTTCAAGAACGATGAATTAGAAGAAGAGGAGGAGGAGGAAGACGAAGATCCGGAGTTCTCGGAGGCGAGATGGCGGAGGAGACGGTGGAGGTAAGGACTATCGAGGAGGAAGTTATCATCGGAATTAACCGTTGGATCAACGAAACACCAATCCTCTTCCTCCTCATCATCATCGTCGTCACCATCGCCGATGGTAACGTCAAACAGAGTGGGAGAAGGTTCGTCGTCATCCATACGTTCGAGGAAACCGAGGCGACAATGAGGGCATAAGAAAGGGGATGGTGATAAAGGGAGGAGCGATACACTCGTATCGCATTCGTGGCACCAGTACGTTCTCTGATCAGGCTCGCCGTGAACGGTGGTTGTGGTGGTGGAGGACGACATTGAGAAGTGGTGGTGGTTGTTGTGAGCGAAGGAGAGAGGAGAGAAAAGAGAGAGAGAGAGTTAGTGGTTGTGGTTGTATACTAGTAGTAGTGATAATGGATCCATGATTGGGTTAGAAGCCTCTATGAAGGCCCCTTAAAGTTTGTTTTATTGGGCCCACCATTTACTTGGCTTTATGCGGAAGATTTGGTAAGATGTCCTCTCTATATTCTTTATTATTTATTCTTTATTCTTTAAAGTCTTTACTTTAGTCTTGCATTTGCTGCTGCTATATTATTGTCTCAAAACAGTACTCTTTCACCAAAATGTTTCCTTAGAAAAATGCATCACATGGTGGAAATTAAGAGGTACTAATACTTTTCAAATTTGGTTTTGGTTATGTAAAAGGTCAATCGTCTGAGAACTTGGAAGGTCTAGTCTTTTTTACTTTTACGCTCAGTAACAACTAAATCATCATCCAATCTTTAACACTATTAGATATAATGATTAATTATTTGTAACATATGTGATATGTTTATGAACAAATTTATGGATAATGCTCCACTCTTTCCGAAACATTTGGATTGGTGGACGGTTCTACATGTACGACATCCTCGATAAACATACTCTCCGCAGCAAACGATCACAACGAACAACTCTGCATGCAGTATTCTGGAATATTCGATAACCGTCGCATCTTATAATCTACGAAAAATGGTATTGGCAGGAATTCAAACTCCAAACCTAGGTATAAAAACTTTTAAACTTGGAAGGTCTAGTCTAGATTTCAATTTAATAGATTAAGATTTAGAAAAACAGAGCTAGAGATTTACTTTTCAATTTAAAGTACTTATATAACTCAAATTAAAAATTTCAAGTTTTTGTCACAAAAATTATTGAAATAGTCTTTTTTATTTTGAATATTTGAATATTTTTTTTAAAAAAATTTTAAATCTCAACTCCAAAACTCTATCCAATAACTCGAAATCCTAAGTCCAAACTAGTTAATCTAAGAAGTATAAGTGTATATTTACACATTTTAATAAATTCTATTTTGGTCATTTTTCTTCTTCAAAATTATTTTTGTGACAATTTTTTTAGGATTATCATATGAGAAATTGTTAAGAATATCATAAGTTAAGTACTAATTTTCAAAAATATTCTCAATCAAAAATATATTAACATTTGGTTTAAAACTTTAGTGATTATTGTTTAGGGCTTAGTGTTAAAAAGACTAAGTTGAGTTTCTAAATGTTTTATAAATATTTAAAAAAATTAGTTTAGTTTTTTTTCATCATAATTTAGATTATTTTAATCATTTATTAATGATAATTTTGATAATTCATTCATTAATTACTATTTGATAAGTGATATCGAATTTAATTATCTATTCATCATAATTTAGATTATTTTAGTCTTCTCTCCAAAAAGTGGAGGTATCTGTTTGCACTGGTTCACAATCTTGATTTCGACGATTCTGCCCCTCCCGGAGAAGAGCGTAAAGAAGAGAGCTTCAGAAACTTTGTGGACAGAACACTGGCTTGGCTTTGCAATGCAGTTCTCCTATTAATAAGTTCTCTCTAACATATCACGTTACCAAGAACAGCGATGTGGTTATCCACTGTCGTTGCGCGTGGTGTTTTGGAAGTGGACGTTACTTTGACACCTCATTGGGTAGACCATGTAGATATTGATGCACTTCACGGGAACTGCCTTCTTCCTTATGACCTCTTCAAGAGCAAGACACTGGTTAAGCTGTGTCTGGGAAAAAATATTGATATTGGAACGCTTCCCCCTGATACGTCTCTTCCAACGCTTAAGAGTCTCTTCATCGATACCATCGTGTTTGACGACCAAGATCTTATTAGTGATGTGCTTCTTCCTGGTTGTCCAATGCTTGAGGAGTTAACTGTTGTTCACCAGACTCATTTTTACCCTTACATGATATCGAGTCAGACCAGTCTCCAAAGCTTGAAACACTAATCATCCAGGTATGTTGTTGTTTTTTTTGAATAAGCAAAAGATTCTATTTCCTATAGAGACACGAGTTAGTCGTTGGATGGTTACACAGGCGATGTTACCATTGGTCTGTTCCAAGTCAAGGCGCAGCATGTTCTTGGTTATAAAGGAACTGCTAAAGAGCTTCAACAGTTGAAGAGTTTGTTTGCGGGAAGTGAATACATCCCAAGAGTGCAAGTGGAGTTCCCTGAAGATGTTGTGGTCGATAAGGCCACAATTATTCAAACCCGTAGGGATCTATTCACCTTTGTTGGAGTTGCTGCAACCGATGTGTATATTTCAAGTAGACCATTGCTACTTTTATTATATAGGACCAAATAGCTTAGCAAATTCGTAATCTATATATTATGCTAACAACTTATATTCATCCTAATAAAATGGTAACCGACTAATCTATTACTAGATTATGACCCGCCCTTTAAAGTGCGGATTTTTTTTAAAAATTATTTTGAGAAACTTAATTTTTATATTTTTATTTTTTGGCATGATATTTATGTTTAATATTAATTTAATTTATTTTAATTTTTGATAATTATATGAAATATATCAAAAATTAATTATATAAGTTAGTGGATCCCTAAAATTATGGAATTAAAGCGGTGGTTACAAAAATATATATTTAGATGCAATTAGAAAATATATAGTTTGTTTTTTAAATAGATAATATTATAAAATAATTGTTGGACCAGACATTTATCAATTGGTCATGTTTCTGTTTTAATAGAATAAACTAGATACTAACCCGTCCTTTGATGGCTGATATATATATATATATATATATATATATATATATATTTTGAAAAAATATTTTTTATATTTATATTTTTGTAATTATATTTATATTTAATCATTTATTAATAATTTAAATGACTTTAATCATATTTATGTTTAATTATTTATTAATAATATAAATGATTTAATATTATTAATATAAATGAATAATACATGAGCAATAAGTAGTTGGACCAAACATTTATCAATTGATTATGTTTCTGTTTTAATATAATAGATTTATAATAATATAAATGACTTAATATTATTAATATAAAAAAATAATACATAGTAATAAATAATTGAATCAAACATTTATCAATTGGTCATGATTTTATTTTAATAGAATAGATGCGTATATTCAATTACCATATACGAATTATAGCTTTATTCAAAATTAAAAAAAATGTATACACAATATATAGTAAAAGGTGATTTTCTTAAATATTTTTTTTTGTTTTTGTGGCCAAAACAATTTAAGAAAAAAACATTCAAACTATTTCTATTTTTCATTTTAAAATTTTTAAAATTTATTTTAATTTTTTAAAATTTTAAACCGACTTCCAAAACTTCATTCCATAAATCTAAATCATAAATATAGATTATTTTATTCTATGGGTATACGTGTATATTTACACCATTAATAAAATTTTCTTTTGGTCATTTTTCTATTTAAAAGATATTTTTGTGATAATTTTTTATTTATTTAAATATGTAAATATACACTTATACCATATGATAAATTAATTTATAATTAAAATTTTGAGTTATGGAATGGATTTTGGAGGTGTAGTTTGAAACTAAAAATAAAAATATTAAAATTTTCAAAGATTATTCACTCATATTTTACTAGACGGCTAGTTTTATAATAAAAACAAAAAGCTGTTCGAAAGATTTGCACAAATATAATTGAAAAATTCATAAACAATTGACTCTCACTAAAAGATAAATATTTTGTACAACTTGATGTGCTTTTACTAAACGCCTATAAATACACCAAGATGCATGGGTTCGTAACGTCATTCATGCTCTCTCTCTCTCTCTCTCTCTCTCTGAGTTTATTTCATCTTCCCTCTTACGAGAAAACCACCACGCAACGCATGCAAAGAAGGACGATGGAGAAGGAGAAGAAGACGTTCGTGTTCAAGAGCTTCGACGATGTATCCTTTGAAGTCGAAGAAACGGTGGTGCTTCAGTCGCAGCTCTTGACGAATCTTGTTGAAGACTGCACCGACGCTCGTGAATACAAGATTGAGGAACTCACTGGCGAGATGCTCGCGAAGGTGGTCGAATACTGCAAGAACCACGTCGTAGTTGGTGGCGATGCTCTCAAGAAGTGGGACGATGAGTTCATCAAGCAAATGGATCTGTCTACGGTCTATGATCTCCTCATGGCTGCTAACTACCTAGACGTCAAAGGTCTTTTTGATCTCACTTGCCAGAGAGTCGCTGACGAGATCGCTGCATGCAAAGACCATAAGGAGATTCGCCTCAAGTTTGGCCTCGTGAATGACTTTACAGCTGAGGAAGAAGCAAAGGTTATCAAGGAGAACCAGTGGGCTTTTGATTGAACCAGAGGGTTTATCTTCTAAACCCTAACTAAGTCTTTCTTTTCTTTGTCTTGTGTTGGTGTTTGTGTTTTCTTGTTTTGTTTTTTGTGACTATGAACTTGTTTTGTTTGGTTGCTTCTGAATCTTTACATCTATACCACGAGAAGAGGATAGTTTGTGCTTACTAAACATGGCTCGTCTTTTGCGTGCTGGACAAGAAAAGCAGTTCTTGATTCTTATATACAAGATTAAGAGAACAGAGTTTTTGTACATGTGAAGCCTTGCGTTTAAAGAAACCTTCTGTTAATGATCGTTCTCTACTATAGTTCTTGCACCAAGCACAAACTCAAAACTTTTATAGATGTAACTAAATGTTTACTAACTTCTTTTGGTGCTGGATAAGTTGAATCTTTGGAGAAACATTCATCAATCACCACAACGTTAAAGACAAGAGAAAGGCATTTCAAAACTCTAAAAATTAAAGTAATACATTTTGTGTAATGTTTTCCATAACAAAGTGATTCAGCTAAGTCTTTATTTTCAATCTCTTAGTTGAATATATATATATATATGTAAAACAGTTGCCATCAAGCATTGTGAAGAGGCTGGATTGCTTGTGAAAATGAATCAGACTCAAAGACACCATTGCTCCAAAACATGGACTCTGTTTCAGAGTTTTATATGATGAATAATAACTAAGTAGCATTATAAAGCCCAGTTCGGCTCATTAATAGATATCGGAAAGGCCCAATAAGAAACGGAACGGTGTGAGTTGACATAACTGGAAGAAAGCTCTGAGGGTTTCCACAAAGGCAAGACAGAAAAAGTATCGGAGGAGGTGTGTGAGAGAGAGAGAGAGAGCTATAAGGGTAAAAGGGAGAGACTTTATAACTTGTTTACCTCTCCCTCTTCGTGTGCGTTAAGAATCGATTGAGATGGCGAGCGAGAACCCTGAAGTTGTTGTAGCTCCCGTGGTGGAGAACGGTGGCGCCGAATCCTCCTCTAAAGGAAAAGAGGAACAATCATTGGAGTCTGAGCTTTCGAAGAAGCTTGAGATTACAGAAGATGCAAAAGAGAAGAACGAAGAAGAAGAAGAAGGAAGCAAAGGTGAATACTTTATTCTTAGTGTTCTGATTGATTATGGCTTTTGCGTATTTAATTCAAATACCCATAAAGAAAAAGAGATCCTTTTGTTATCTCTCTGTGTTAATGATGAATTAGATTGTGGAAAGTTTAAGTTTTTGGAATGTTTAGATTATTGATAAACAGTTACTTCGTCAAAGGAACCAGCTTTCTAAGACTTGAAGTGTATAGCCTTGTGGTTTTATGTTTCTAGATTGAGATTCGAGGAGTTCTTGAGTGTATGGTTGATTAATAAGTTACTTCTTGTTTGTTGTTTTAAGCTGAGACTTCAACGAAGAAGAAGAAGAAAAAGAAGAATAAAAGCAAGTAAGAAGTGTTTTTTTTGTTCGTCTTTTCAATTTGATTTGCTACTTTTGGTGTTTGGTTTAATGATAGTTTCGCTTATGTGTTGCAGGAAGAAGGCTCAGCAGACGGATCCACCTACAATCCCTGTCGTTAAGCTTTTCCCATCTGGAGATTTTCCTGAAGGTGAAATCCAACAGTATAAGGATGAGTAAGTGTCATACAACAACTCTATTTACACAGCTTTAAGGGTAATGTTTTATATGTTATAGTATGCAATAAGTCTGTAGATTTAGTCGTTGTTTCTGTTGGATTTTCAGTCTTTTTTCTTGTCAAGGCTCTTCCTTTCTTACCTTTATCACACTCTCTGTGGTGCTGTAATTTTAAGATTGTGGATCTGATCTCTGTAATGTAGCAATTTGTGGAGAGCAACATCTGAAGAGAAGAGAGAGTTGGAGCGTTTGCAGAAGCCAATATACAACTCTGTACGCCAGGCTGCTGAAGTTCATCGCCAGGTTCACTTTTATTTCAGATTAAATGACCATTGTTATTGATTTATCTGGCCTCTCCTCGTAAGAGATTTTTTTTATTTGCTATTTTACAGGTTCGGAAGTATGTGAGAAGCATAGTGAAGCCTGGAATGTTGATGACTGATATATGTGAGACACTGGAGGATACTGTTCGTAAGCTGATATCAGAGAATGGTCTGAAAGCTGGTATTGCTTTCCCTACAGGATGCTCTTTGAACTGGTTGGTTATAACATTTGCCTATAACCTTCTCTTTCTTTAACTAACATTCTTATTTAGTACTCATGTTTTTCTCATGATTTTTAACTTGCAGGGTTGCTGCTCATTGGACACCAAACTCCGGAGACAAGACTGTACTTCAGTATGATGATGTTATGAAATTGGATTTTGGCACACATATTGATGGTATGACAGACAAATTTTCTGTTCTGTTTTTGTTTTTCCTCTTTACAAATGTCTGATAAAAATGACCATCTTTTTGTTCTTTTGCAGGACATATTGTTGACTGTGCATTTACAGTTGCGTTCAATCCTATGTATGATCCTCTCTTAGCAGCCTCCCGTGAAGCTACTTATACCGGTATCAAGGTGCTGATTGTTCTTTTGGCAATGTACAACTACTAGTATGAAGCATTTTTATAGTGCTTTGTTCTACTCTGCTTGCTTCATTATGTTGTCTTCATCCTATTTTATATTTCTCTTCTTAACCTGGATGGTTGGTTCTTTGGCTGGATCAGGAAGCTGGAATAGATGTTCGTCTCTGTGACATTGGTGCCGCGATTCAGGAGGTCATGGAGTCTTATGAGGTTGAAATCAATGGAAAGGTCTTCCCAGGTACTGATATCTAATGTCAAATCTAATAACCACTGTTACATCAGTACCAGTTTAACATGTTTTGTTGTCCTTTGTGTTAGTTAAAAGTATCCGGAACTTGAATGGACATAGCATTGGACCTTATCAGATACATGCTGGCAAATCAGTTCCTATAGTTAAAGGAGGCGAGCAGACAAAGATGGAAGAGGGTGAATTCTATGCCATCGAAACATTCGGATCAACTGGTAAAGAAACCTCAGCTCATGAGCTTTAAAAGAAAAAAAGGTCTCTGCATCTTTGAGACTCACCAATGATTCTATTGCAGGGAAAGGACTTGTGAGAGAAGACTTGGAATGTAGCCATTACATGAAGAACTTTGACGTTGGCCATGTCCCCTTGAGGTTACCTAGAGCAAAACAACTCCTCGCAACTATCAACAACAACTTCTCAACGCTAGCCTTCTGCAGACGGTACTTGGACCGCATTGGTGAAACCAAGTACTTAATGGCTCTAAAGAATCTGTGTGACGCTGGCATTGTTCAGGTAATACTCTTCTCACACCAATCACACACCAGTTTAAATGATCCCAAGGAGAGGAAAAAAAGAGAGCTAAAGCTTGTTCTCTTGTGTTTTTGTTTTCAGCCGTATCCTCCTCTGTGTGATGTGAAGGGAAGCTATGTATCACAGTTTGAGCACACCATTTTACTCCGACCTACTTGCAAAGAAGTAATCTCCAAGGGAGATGACTACTGATTCATCAGATCCTCTGTTTTTTTACTCTGTTTTTATTTCATCTCATATACTGTTCTTGAGAGTTGAGATTGTACGCTACTTTTCTCGAATCCTTTTTATTAACTTCAGTGTCTGTTATAAAGACTATGTATTTGCATTGACAATGAAGTAATAATCTCCATTAAAGAAGATAAAAACTAGTATAAAGCTTCTTGCTTTGGGGAAAAGAAGATACCTTTTGATGCCTAATCTCACAGAAAGTCGAATCACAGAGAGAAAAGCAAACAAGTCCTTTGAAGAAGAACTATATAATAGATAACAGATATTAAAGCTGGGATTTTAAACCGAGTCGAACCAAAATCTTTGGTTAGTTAAGTTTTTTTTAACCGAATCGAACCAAAATCTTCGATTAGTTCAATTTGGTAGTTTTTTTTTTAAAACAGTTTGGGTTTTTGATTCGGTTTAGTTTGACAATTAGTTACTTCTGTTTCTATTTTTAAAAATATAACCAACGAACCGACCTAATTGAACTAACCATGATTAACCAAATTTATTTGAAGTTTAAATAAAATTAACCGGGTTAAGGACTTATTTCCAACAATAATTATCAAATAGTAACAGTTTCGTACAAACTTTCGTCTATGTCAGAATACAATTTAACTATCTCAAACTTTGGTAATTTTAAAAATCGAACTAACCAAATATCAAACCAAATTTTATTTCAAATACGAACAAACCAAAACTGAATTACACGACTACCAAAACGCGCAGGCCTAACAGATATGGCGTAGAAGAAAAGAGATAACACACTGAACAAAGAGATCTTAAGCTAAATCCATGGCGGCGACTATAGTAAAGGCTGGACTTTTCGCCACCCTTCCTCTCCGTGGTCAACTTCCTCGATTCTTATCGTCTTCACTGAAGAAGGAGACGACGGTAGCGGCAGTTTCTCTGCGAATCTCCGCCGTTAATAACCATCACCGTCGTAGCTCCTGGCCTCGAGTTACTACTTTCTGCACGGCGGCTCCTGATGCTGTGTCTCCGGTTTCTGAACCGGAGAAGAAGATTGAATCTGAGGAGGTGGAGGAGAATGTGAAGGAGACGGCGAATCTGTTAGACATAAGAGTAGGACGAATAATCAAAGCTTGGCAACACGAGGAGGCTGATTCTCTGTATGTTGAAGAAGTGGACATAGGTGAATCAGAGCCAAGAATCATCTGCAGTGGTCTCGTTAAATACGTACCTCTCGATCTCCTTCAGGTCAGCTTCATTGTCCACTTTTACTCTCTTAAGGTTGAAAGAAGAATCGAATTGACATTAGGGTGAATGTTATTAGGGTGCATCAGTTGTGGTGTTGGCTAATCTGAAGCCAAGGAACATGAGAGGGGTTAAGTCATGTGGTATGCTTCTCTGTGCTTCTGACTCATCTCATGAGAATGTTGAGCCTTTGGTTCCACCACAAGGGTCTGTTCCTGGAGATAGAGTTTGGTTTGGTGATGAGGAAGATCTTGAGCAGCTTCCTGAGCCTGCACCTCCTAACAAGGTTAGTAACAAAGGTCTCATAGTCTTAGTCCCCATGACATTTCTCAAGTTAAGTGACTGTCCCCTTTGTTGCAGGTTCAGAAGAAGAAGATGTGGGAAGCTGTGCAACCGCTGTTGAAGACTGATGACTCTGGTGTTTCCATGCTTAAGGAGCATTTGATGCGGACATCTTCTGGTTTTGTTACTTCCAACACTTTGAAAAATGCAAACATTTCTTGATTTACTGTATTTGTTTTTGACAGAGAGAGATGAAGCAGAACAAGCCACCAAGGCAATTTTTTTTTTCATTGCAATGAAACTGATGTTGTTTTTGGTTGATTCATCGATAAGTTTGTTCATAAAGGAATCACAAGTATCTTTAGAAATAAAGATTACGAAACAAATCACTGGAAATCGAATGTTTCCACATCTTCTCAGGGATCAAGCAAAGACAGAGAATATATCACCATTGATGTAATCGTTGTCTACTAAGCTTACCAAGTAGTAGCTGTTCTTTACCTGCATATTTGATTAGATACCAATCATCATTACAGTTAAACTCCAATCTCGTCTGAGATAAGAAGAGAAAAGAAAGGAGAAGATTCTGTACCTCCTCGAGCAACTTTCTGGAATGGTCATCCTCTGGGTACAAGTTAGCCCAGCTTCTTGACCAGATCTCAAAGGCTTCGTCTTTCCAGACTTTGAAACTGGCTGGATCCACAATTGTTGGTTGAATAATCTCCTTAGCTAGGAACACTCCCCAAGTAACTGCATTCACGTCGGCTTCACCAACGTTTGATACCCAGTTCCCTGCTTTGTTCACGGCCATGTAGGTGATAGAAGGAAAACCTTTGGATTTCTCCACAAGTGAGTCTAGCTTATCCTTTGAGCAGAAGAACTCTAGGTAAGCTTTCTGGTACACGTAACCACCCGGACCACCCCATCCTGCAACGTTCCCAATGGAGTATAAGCTATCAGAACTACCCAATGAACAAGCTTCATAAACAGTCGGTTCAAATTCAATCCTTTCTGTGTTATAATATGAAAAGAAAATATATAAAGTTATTACCAATAGCTGGGGAATCAGATTTGGCTGCGTTGACTGATGGTTGGCTATTAATGGTCAAGAAGCCGTTGGAGTTGATTTTGCCGAGCTTCTCGTTTATGATCTTTGTCTCTGGCTGGAGTCCATCTAACTCAGACCATGGACTGCTTTTCAAGCTTCCAAGGCAGAGCTCCTTGAATTTCTGGTTTGTGACAAGTATTTAAAAGATAATTTCTAAGTGGATATATTTGTTGAAAGATAAAGCCATGAAGGAATCAATTTATATGACTGCTACGAAAAGGAGAGGCTACCTCTTGAACATCTTCAATGCCTTTCAATGGGACAACCCATTCTTGTTGAAGCTTCTTGTCACGTGCTCGTGGGCGCATGAACTGTCAGCAAATGCATATAGATCAGCACCACTTATTGGCAATGAAAGACACGTGATGGCACAACTTACTAAACCAAAAGGGTTTGGTGGAAAGCAAACCAAGCATCTTTTTAAATTGTACGGGAAAATAGCAATAAGCAAATACAATCTTAAGCCAATGAAGTAGAGCAATTCAAAGAGCCTTTCCTAATTAAACTTAAGAAATCCTAAGTAGATTGTCACAAAAGTTCATGAGTATGTGGTACCTGGTAATCCGAGAGTGTACCATATGATGCACTGCGAGAATCACCCCACCGACCCTGTGGGAAGTCATTCCAGCCTTTTGTTCTGGATATGTAGCTCTTTGGACGGTTTGCCCTGCAAAGATTTGGAGAGAAGCAGATAGTATTATTCTCTCCGTAAATAGAAATTAAGATCTGCATCAATTGACCGGACAAAATCAGAGCAAGAGAAACAAAACGAAGGTTTACCAGAAAATGGGGCGAACATCTTCCTTAGTACGGAAAACATTTGCAGGGCGTCTCCAAGGTAAAGAACGACTAATCTTTGACTCATCAATCAGACCAAGGTTCTACAACGTCAGCACCATTGTTAAGTTCTTCAGTGTCCACAATGACGTTTTTACAAAAAAAAAAAAACTTAAGAAGGAAATGAGAAACAACCATTAATATCCCAATAGCTGATTTGTCCATGTTCAGTGTGTAGAGATGAAGAGCGGTGATTCCATGGGCCAATATCTTTTTGCACATTTCTGTTGCAAAGTGAATACCAAAGGCCTTAACAGCTTCTTCATTGTCCTTGATAGGCTCCAAGGCAGCAGTGAGCTCAGCAGGTATCTATAGCAACAATACAATAAAGAAAATATTAATGATATACGAGAAAATTAGTCATAAGGCATCACCAAGGGTCTAAATACGTCACCCTAATCTGATATGATCAATAAGCAACGACATATATGCAGTAGCTCAATCTAATCTTAAAGCACTTAAGCACAAAGACAAAATGTTTCTACACTGTGCAAACTATGTCAAAACAAGAGATAACAAAACATACCTTGGTCTTGCAGAAACCAGCCATACGCAAGAACCCCTTGTAGTTAGAAATGGGCATAATCCCAGGAACAATGGGACAGTTAATCCCAATTTGCCGACAGTCATTCACAAACTTGAGAAAAATATCAGTATCATAGAAAAGCTGTGTCACAATCAGATCTGCTCCAGCATCAACCTGATCCACAAACCAACCCACTAATCCATCACATCAAAGACAATCCTAACCAAACACACAAAACGCAATCCACAACACAAAGTCTAAACCTTTTTCTTCAGGTAAGCAAGATCACTCTGATAAGACTCAGGAGTAGCAAGTCCATCAGCTTCAATCACATCCGGATGAGCCTCTGATTCAAAAAAACCCACAACCCCAATTAAAGAAACATTAACAAAAACCGTGTTCTAAAAATCGGTCTAGTTGACTCGAAGCTGAACGAAAAGATGCCAAAAACTGGCCCTTTTAATTGGGCAAATAGACGCTCAAACCGAATTTAAAACCAATTGGCTATACGTGAATTGACCATAACCATTTATATATTAGTGTTGGTTTTTTAAAACTTTCTATGTGAGATCTTAACAGGTCTAAGCCCACCACCTAGCGATTGAACAAAACTAACAATGAAGTTCAAAAAGGAAGCAAATTTGAATACCAGGATAACCAGCAACAGTAATCCCAAAGTAATCACCATACTTGCTCCTAATATGATTCACAAGATCCAAAGCACAAGCAAACCCTCCTTCAACCTGAACGAACTTATCCTGCCCATGAGGCGGATCACCTCTAAGCGCAAGCACATTCTGAATCCCATTAGATCTAATCGTCTCAAGCGCGTGGTCAATCTTCTCCACAGGCATGTTGGTACAGGTGAGATGCATCATCGTCTCCACGCAGATCACATTCTGCATCCTCGAAGCGATCTCGAGCGTGAGATCGGCGGTGGATCCTCCGGCGCCCCAAGTGATGTCGCAGAAAGATGGGCCGTATGAGACCAGTCGATCCATACGTTCGAAGAGATTCTCGACGCCATCTTCGGTCTTCGGCGGGAAGAACTCGAAGGAGAAGGCGGTTTGGCCTTGCTCCGTCACGGATTTGATCTTCTCGACTACCTTCATCGTCGATGGATATGTGGGAAGAGACGGTGGTTGAGAGGCAAGTGAGTGGGTTCATTTACTCGCTCTTTTATACTATGAAGAGAAACTGGCAAAACTAATTTATTAAAAAAATAGTTAATACTTACGCATCTATTTTTATCATAAAATAATATTTGCACAATTATTTTTGACATCATTTGGTAAACTTATACAATTATTTTTATTGTGCTGCAATATGCTTACACCTTTCAGTATATTCCTCCACTATAGATAACCTTAATTAATTTTGTACTATTGTTTAGTTGATTTTGAAACATGTGTTAAATCTAAACACATGTTTACGACAATGATCTCTCTAAAAATAATGACCTTTCCTTTTGATTAAGGGTAAATCTCTCAAATATAATTTTTTGAAATTTTGTCACAAAAATAGATTTTAAAGAAAAATGATAGAAATATTTTTTTTTATTTTAAAAATTTGAATATTTTTAATGTTTTTTTTAATTTTAAACTTCATCTCCAAAATCTCACTCTATATCTTTAAACCTTAAATTTATATTAGTTAACTTAAAAAAATATAAATATATATTTACACATTTTAATAAAATTTATTTTGATTATTTTTCTCCTTTAATACCATTTTGATGACAAAATTTTATAGGGTATTCCTCTTTAATTAATACTCATTTCCTTTATTCTTAAAAAAGAAAAAAATAAATATTTTTTTAAGTTTCTTATGTAATTTGATTTAAACTACAGAAACATAAATGGTAGTTTAAAATATTATTTCTTTAGAAATATGAAAAAAATAATAAATAAAGAAAAATAATATATTTATTTTCACAAATTTTTTGTAATATATGTAAAAATACACATAAACATTCATATTTTAGGATCAGATGGAGTATTGAATTTACTATATAACTTCACTATCTCCACCACTATAATTGTTAAACACATGGTTTATGTAAAAATAAATAAAAGATATACTTAAGCTTATAACTAAGGTTATAAATTTCTAAATTATCCAGCTAAGGTAGGTGAGCTAAGGCCCCACAGCACCTAGCACCGGATATGCCAAGACACTGTCAGTCACCGGCGCGGGGGTTTCACGTGCGCTTATTATTAAAATAGCTGGACTTACTCACGATGCAGCACAGAAGAATCACGTGCGCTTATTATTAAAATAGATGGACTTACAAACAGAACAAACCGGTAACTGGTTATGGTCCTCAAATAACCAAACCCACTCCGGTTGTAATCAAAAACACTTTGGCTCACATACTGATTCGAGTTGGATACAACAACAAAGTTTGCCAACCGAGATAGTTTGGTTTTGGTTGGTTACTATAGCACATACCGCCCGGTTAACGACAATTTTTCAACAATTAAAAAGGTAGAAAAATGGAATCAGAGAGTAGGCTGAAGCAATATCAAACAGTACTGAGCTTCCAAACTTCTCTAGACAAGTCGATGGTCTCAGTAACACCATCCTCGTACATGACCTGCAAAAAAACAATCTGTTGTTTGATAGATTTCATAAACCGAAGGTGAACAACAACAGAATTGAGGAGCTTGAGTCATACCAAATGCTTTCTTGAACACTCATCAAACTCCCTAATGATGCCAAAACACCTGAACATGTCAAATATCATGTGTCAAAGAATCAACTTACAGGAGACAAGGGACTAAAGAGGTGATCAATGGAGCAGAGCAAATGTATATGACTGAACATTTTCACAAGAGCAAATTTAACTTTACCTCTGGTGTGTAGAACCTGCCAACATGATTACCACACCAATGCAGTTCGAGCAACATGTTTTCCTAGATTGTCCTGACGCATCCAAATTTACGAGTGGCAGTTTCTACCCGTTTCTTTGCTGGATTTGAAATAAATATATCCATAATTTTGTAAAATGATGGAGGCCCGCTAGTCTTGGGTTTAAAAAGCAAATGAGCTATATGTATAGTGGGCCGAACGGAATCCAGAAAAGGATCTAAGGTAATTTATGTTCTAACAGAATAATTACGTCGATGGTAATATTATTAGGTTGTCGTATTCACATTTATTCGGCCATAACTATATAATAAAATACTCATATCTCTTAGATATTATTTTTGAAGTATTACAATATGCTTTGGTAATTAGTGTATCATTACGATAATTTTTTTTTAAAAAAATTAAAAAATTAATAATTTATTTAAACATATATTATATTTTTATTAAATTAAATTTCAAATTAATTAGTAATGTATAAATTTTTTTTCTTAAATAAAAATTACAAAATTATCTAATATGATTAACACATGATAATTAATAAATTTGAATAATTAAAATTTGAAATAATATTTAAAAGAAAATAAAATATCAACCAATATAATCATATTCATCAATTTTATTTGATGGTCCATGGTTATATTTTTAAAAATTTATGATATGATGGTTGAATAATTAAAGCTATATTTAACAATAATTATAATATAAATTTTGTTCAATGCGTCCAAATAATTATTTAGTAAATTTTATAAATGGTAAATACCTCAAATAGACTTTTAAAAGTTTTTGTCACAAAAATAAATTTTTAAAAAATGATTAAAATAGATTTTTTTTTTATTTTGTAAATTTTAATATATTTTGTAAATTTTTTTAATTTTAAATTTCATCTCCAAAACCCCACTAAATCTAAATTTTAAATTTAGATTAGTTAACCTAATATATATAAATATATATTTATACGATTTAATAAAATATATTATAATTATTTTTTTTTATTTTGGGAACAAAAAATTTTTTTATATCTATTTTGATTACTATCTCTTTTTATAAAGTAAGTTTTTAAGTGATATGGTAAAGCAGTGTTTAATTTATAGTTTAATCTAAAATGTATCTCCAAAGATAAATGACGTAACCAATTCTCCATTTCAAAACTTTCATTCTTCGTCTCCGTTAATTCGCACTCACGTTCTCAGCTTCGTCCCCGGAGGTCTTATCTCAGTCGTCTCTCGTCAGCCTGAACGATTCGATTTATGAGGTGATCCTTCTCAATATTCTGCTAGGTAACTATGAATCTGTGAGCTCATACTCTCTTGTTCCCTGTGACTAGTGTGCGCCTGGGCGATACTGCAGTTGACTAATTGAGTGATAACTATAGATCTGCGAGGGGAAAATGCGTTAAAGGTCTCGAGTCGATTGCATGATTTGTGTCTCGAATTTTTAGTGGTGCTATGGATTACATATCAGATTCGAGTAGCTATGACGCCTTTAGATCCTCTTTGATTCCAAAGTTCGAGTTCCTAGGCTGATATAAACCTGTTGAAGTTTAGCTCGTTACTGATTCTTGATCATAGAAGATAATCTGTGAGGATTCTATGTGGTTTAGGCTTGTTTATACGGATCTAGGTTTTAACTCTCTGTGTGCCTGTTCAATGTTAACCTGATCGGTTTTGATCTCTTATGTGTGCTTCTTATTGCAGACAAAAGGGTAGATTCACTGGGATTAGTTTTCTTCTGTGAGACTGACATGTTGCATTTGGTGCTGTATGTCTAGGTTATGAAAGCTATGTGTGATAGGTTTCTTCCTTCAAAATGTTCTTTATCAACCGCAGATGAGAACCTTGATCAATCCACAACGTCTCTTGTGTCAAATTCGACACTTCCCTTAGTTTCTCAAACGTTTAGGGAGGCTTTAACATCCGAGCATCAGCCAGGTTGTACTACACATAATGGTTGGACAGTGATTCTTAAATCAGCTTCTATGGCTAGTGGGGCAATCAGGAGACTTCAATACCGTGTTTTAGGGCCGAGTAGTACCGGTATTCCCAGTACAAGTGAGATATGGCTACTAGGTGTCTGTTATAAGGAATGAGGTTGGTTGTGTTGTCCTGTCTATATTTTAGTTACTGAATATACAGTACTAGGAACATCTATCTGGTTGGTCACGACTTACGAATCAGGTCATTGAAAGTGAGCTTGTTTGGTTTGAAAATGCAGCCGCCTGAAGAGGAATACTTAGCGATCTTGGAACTTTTTGGTGTTTCTGAGGCTTCAGCATTCTCGATTCACAATCTTATACTAGCTGGAGAATCTTATGGCCTGGCTGCTGGGTCATGGGTGGGACCATATGCTGTTTGTTGATCATGGAAAGCATTAGTTGGGAAGAGAAGAGAAGAAACTGAAGTTAAAGACCATTCGCGTTCCATGGCTGTTCATATCGTTTCTGGCAGCGAAGATGGGGAGAGAGGTGGAGCTCCCATTCTCTGTATAGAAGATGTCACCAAAACTTGTTTGGAATATTCAAAAAGGAGAAACTGAGTGGACGGCAGTTCTTCTCTTGGTCCCACTGGTTCTTGGACTTGACAAAGTGAACCCAAGGTTTGTGATTTTATCAAATTGTTTGCTAGAAGATATGTAGTAGCCGTCTAAAATTTAGTTACATACCCACATGAATCTAAATATATACTATGGATTGGATCTGATGGTAGTGGAATTTTGTCTTTGCAATTAATTTGTTGTCAGGTACATTCCATCTCTGTTAGCCACTTTCACTTCCCCTCAAAGCCTGGGAATTTTGGGCGGCAAACCAGGTGCATCAATTTACATAGTTGGAGTTCAAGAAGATAAAAGGTTTCTACCTTGATCCACACGATGTTCAACAGGTTTTCCAAAACGCTCCTTATAAATCCACGTTTTAGAATCTGGATAGAATCATCATAATTATACAAGACAATTCAACATCTGATCTGGCATGCTTTTATTTGATCTTTGAGACATCAAGGTGGTCCACATACATTATATGGTCTCTGTCACATTAATTTATGTATTGTCTAATTGAATTAGGGATTGGAATCGGTCGGTTTGGGCACTGATATTAATCACAATCCATGTGCCTCATCCACATTTTGGTCTCTCTGACTGAGCCTTATCTCTAATTGGTACTTGGTGGGTAGTGACAGTCCACAAAAAAGACTCAAGATGTTGACACATTGTCTTACCATTGCAAGTGAGTGAGAGTTGATTGATTCAGTTTTTTTTGCCTCATTTTAGTTCTTTGTCTCCTCATGATTCTCACCTATTATTACTCCTCCTTACAGAGCATGAAGATAAGTGGCAATTACTTTTGACCGAACTATTACATTTTACATCTCAAAAATTCAAAAATACCATATAGATACCAAAGGTTTTGATGTTATGCTATATCGTTGATTTTTTTTTCGTATAATTCTCACCAAAGGGATTCTTCACTCTTGAGCTTTACGGATCTTTAGACGTAGACTGAAGCATAGGAG
The DNA here is from genome assembly GCA_905132885.1 of Moricandia moricandioides. Classification (NCBI taxonomy): domain Eukaryota; kingdom Viridiplantae; phylum Streptophyta; class Magnoliopsida; order Brassicales; family Brassicaceae; genus Moricandia; species Moricandia moricandioides. Next base: position 3,044 of record CAJHQQ010000315.1, on the reverse strand, counting down.
AAAGGAAGGCTTGAAAAACCAGAGGGAGTGCTGACGTGGCTCCACTTCCCGCCATTTTTCTCCGCCTTTGTCGTCGTCATCATCATCGTCCCACTTTCTTCCCCGCCGCCGCCGATCATAGCCACCGCTTGTCCACTCAAGCTTCCCGCGAAAACCGATGTCATCGTCGTCACTGGAAGCCGAATCGTCTCCATAACCAGCTTCCATTTCATCGAATCGTCCTCTACTTCCCAACGAGGCTGACTCTCTCGCTGGCTGTCAATAAAGCACCATAACTTACAACCTCTCAAATCTCCGGCGGATTCAGCGGCTACGGCGGTCCGACCTCTCGGGCTTAGATCCGGAAACGGCCAAACATTCTCCATCACAGTCCATGAATTCGAAACCGGATCGTAAATCTCAGCGTCAGATCGGAACTGACCTTGCGTCTCCGTCCCGTAACCGCTCAACACGCAGAATCCAAGACCCGCCGCCGCCATCGAGAACCCGTGACACTCGTCTCTCCCTTCCGTCATCGGAGGAATCGTCGACCACTCGTCCTTCTCCACATCGTACACTTCCGCCGACTTGAGCGCGTTCTTCTGATCGTCGTGCCCTCCGGCGACGTAAACCTTCGTCGAACCAACAGCCGCGCAGGCGAAAAACGATCTCGCCGACGACATTGGCTTCCCTCTCCTCCACCCTCTCCCGGCGGAGAAATCCAGCACAAACACGTCCTTCACAGGCTGCAACGTCTCCGGATCCCACCCGCCGATCAACAACACTCTCCCGGGGTCCTGAAGCGAAACGCACTCGCAGAACAAAGGAATCTGCTCAGGAATCGCGACGCGGTGCCACGTGTCCAGCGTCGCGTTGTAAACGCTTAATCCGTAAAGCGGCGTGCCAATCACACGCGGCTGCTGAAGCTGAAGCTGTTGTGAGTGAGAATGAGACTCTCCGTCCTCCTCTTTCTTCTTCTCACTCACCTCGCCTTCAATAGATGAATTAACCGGAGACGACGGAGAAGTCAGCGGCTGAACAAGACAGAGAAGAGACTCGTCTTTCCCAACTCTTCGCCGTTCACGGTCGTAAGAACGGTCGGAGACTAAGCTCCGCCATGACTGTGAAACTGATTCCATGGAAGCATGGAACTCGAAAGGAACTCTAACCAAACACTCCATTGCTAATTCCTCCGGTAGTCCCGGGATCAAATCCCGACGACTCTGAAAGTCTCCTCTCATAATAATAATATTTTACGGAACCAGAAGCTTCTTAAAACAAAGTATGAAGAAGGTTTTGTAATCTTTGACAGAAACTGTATGAGAGACACTCAAGAAGATGTGATTGGTAAGAGACGTGGCATAGGGTCCTTTTATAGGGGATAAGATACTGAAGAAGACGGTCCGTAGATAATTATAACCTTTTATTTATACATTATTATATAATTTTTGCCGCATCTCTATTATTGTTTAATTATTCTTGATATTTCCGAGCAAACAGACAAATACAATATGAATCAAAATTATTTCTTATCTAGAGAGCACACAAACTAAACATTTTTGGTATATTATCTAATTTCTTTTTTGAAAAATGGAGTATATTATCTAATTTGCATCACATAAATACACAAGATAGTGAAGAATCCAAAGTACAATTGTTCTTACAGTTTATGAAAAAATATTTAGTTAAAGAAGACAATGTAAAACACATTAAATTATATAAAATACTCCTACGACTAACAAACGGTCTGCTTAAAACATGATTATCCCAAAGTCTGTAACATGAGATCTTTAACCAAAAATAATTAAATATTTGAGTGTTTTACAAAAAAAAGTTATTGATCGGTTGTAAAAATTCTAAAATAATAACTGATTTTGTTTGGTTTTTTGCATTGTTCGCATGATTTACTGACACATGACGATTCGTAATTAATTCGTTTTTTTTTAATTTTTAATTTTTTTTTAATCAAACAAATTTTTTTTTTAAGAACTCCAAATAAGTTTTATGGGATAACCATGCTCTTAGGTTTATATGGTAATTTTTTTGTTTAAATCCTCGAATCAAGGCACACTGATTAAAATCATTCAATTGTCTACTAAAGTTTCATTTTTCATGTGTGTCGGCTAATTTTTTAAAGAAATTATATCAGATCACACTGAATAAAATCATTCAAATGTCTACTAATAAATTAATTTAATTTAATTTAATTTCTCCATATAGGAATGGGCCACATACATATTTATTTTTAGATGTGTGTAAACGCATTAAATATTGTAAAATGCCGTGATGGATCTGATCTATTTTTTTTTCGTTCACCAAAATAGTACGAGATATCTTGTTTCCAATAATTAAAATCAATTATTCGGGAAAATGGTTCTAGAAGATGACCATGTGGATATGATGAGTTATCTTCTTTCTTATCCAAAGGAGAAACGACAACACGGTGACACATGGACGGACCATGCACCGTAGTCATTACAACCTCTCATTCTTCGAGAAAATAAGTATCATAAAAAAAAACGTATATCATCAATAATAGATATCACTAACACTTACGTATTAATTTTTTTTGTGTTAACACTGGAGTGGGTGACGATGTTGTAAAAGATAATGTAAAATATAACTGACTATCTTCAAAGATAAAGAAACGTATTAACCGGTGAGATTTTTAACTTTTCTAAAAGACGTTTCTTAGTTTTTAACTAAGAAAACTTAAAAACTGTTTTCTAAATAAAAATTATAAAAGACGTCTCTTAGCATTAAAAATATATATAAAAAAAATTAAGTTAAGAACCTCAATTTAAGAGATCCGGGTTAATCATGGTCTTATGTAGTGTGAACTATGTGATGCCCAAAAAAAAAATGTGTGTGGGGTTGTTCTTAAGTTCTCGTTTGTTCAATCAGATTTCATGTTTTGATGTTTGTTTTTTTGTTAACTAAACTAGATAATAACCAACTATAAATGTCTTAAAACATTAAATAAGCCCAACCTAAACAAACAAAACTCGAGCGATGCATGGATGATTTGGCAATACCAATGGTAATCGGAAGACCTGACATTTATT